>PVJS01039755.1:0-18758 GCA_004027185.1 Glis glis | reverse complement strand
TCTCTCTCTCTCTCTCTCTCTCTCTCTCTCTCTCTCTCTCTCAGGTTCAGAGAGATTCTGTATTCCATCCCTTGCCCTGATCCGCCTTTTCTCTGTGGATCAAATGGACAGTCATGTGTTCAGCAGTGATTCTGCAACCCATATGTACTTCATTAGTATGTAAAATGCTATCTGAGCCAAAATAATATACAAGCTGTCTGAAAAGTCTGGAAACAGGACAAACTTATTTCAAATAGTTTATTAGTTACATTTTCAAATAATAATGTACTTTAATACATTTTTCTTCAAACTTCAGACACCTTTTTAGGTAAAAGTAAACTTAAAGCAATAGGTTTAGTCTTTAGTCTGAAAAAATTACAGTAAATATACGATTTCCCTTATGTTTCCAGAATATTTAGACATTCTATAGCATATCATTATAAATTTGTTTCAGGTTAGCAACAGGCTCATTGCTTTAAATTTTAAGATACTTCATCTGAAAGCCGTCTGGAAGGTGAAGAAAAATATGTTGAATATGTCCTTTTATTTTTACCATGTAAATAGCATGCTGTTTAAAAGTAAGATTTCCATGCGTTCGAAGCATTTTTGCACATCTTGAAATTGATAAGTGCCCCCGCACGTTTATTTAAAATTCTTTGTTATGGATTAGTGAAAAGAGAATAAGAGCACCAGCGTTTATTTTCAAGTGTCTACTCACAGTATGTCCTGAGCTGAAACCTAAAGCTTGAGGTTTGGGCTTGATCCACTCTTTACTCTCTGCAAAACATATTTTTAAAAGGAGAAAATAATAAATTGGAGGTAGGAAAGAGGGGAAAGTGCCTAATATTCTCCATCAACAATCTGTCTTTGCAATATCCCAAGAAGCCAGTGAGTTCCACATGCCCTATAAACCCACTTTACAGGGGAACTTAATGGGTTGGATTTGCAGCAAGTTAAATGAGATTTTTTTTTTTTAAAAACCAATGTCGTTTTCACAGGCTGACGCCTTTTGCTGCTTGAGCAAAACCATCTTGGCTCCGAAGCACGGGGGTCCGGTTCACCAACAGCCTCGTGTCAAATGACCCTGAATTTGGAAACCCAAGCTTCCTTTAGATCTTTCCTTTGGGGGTGGTGTCATAAACAAATCTGAGTTTGTTCTCACAGCTTACCATGGTCTCTCCCAAACCTTTGATGTATTTGTGTCCAAGTTCAAGGATTCTATGAGAAGTTCTCAACGTTCACTTCTTCATTCCGTGACACCCCGGGGGTGCGGCTGCGCCTCTCTGCCTCTAGCTACCATGATCCATGTATGGCCCTGGTGTTCCAGAGGAGAACCTTCCTCTGGGAGCCCCTTTGGAGGAAAGCCTTTCTCTTGTGGCTGTGATGTCCCCCTCCCTGAGACCCGGACCTACCCACCTTAGTCCCTAGGGCCTGCTCCCAGCCCGTCTAGGCCTCAGGCCAGACTGAACGTCCTGCCTGCTTTGGTCTCTCCTCCCTTCCCTGGCCAGGAGCTCCATGCCCTTTTCTGCAGTTATTCCTCTGCAAAACCTCAAAAAAGATCCAATAAACTCATTTGCTCTAAAAAAAATAAAAACAAAAACAAAAAACAAAAACAAAGCAACAAAAAACCTTGGCCTTTGTGTGTGTAAACCTATCATACTTCCCAAGAGATAGTAGGGGGATGCTAAGAGGGTTTTCAAGGCCCTGTCCCTGAGGAATACCAAGGTTGGCAAATTGGAGGTGTCAGGAAAAAAAAAATGAGGATTATGGAAAAATCAATAGAAATGGCAGCAACCCAGGAAACAACAACAACAACAAAATAACCCAGTCCAAAAAATTTTGGAGGCTGGGCACAGTGGCGTGTGCCTGTGATTCCAGTATTTGGGAGGCTGGGACAGGAGGATTGTAGATGGGAGGCCAGTCTGGGTTACTTCATGAGACCTTATTTCAAAAATAAAAAAATTAAAAAAGGGGTTGGGGTGCAGCTCAGAGATAGAATGCCTCTGGGTTCAATTCCTAGTGGGGTGCACATGCACATTTTTTTTTTTAGAGAAATTTGCTTCTGATACATCCTAGGTTTGTTCACATAAAAACCTGCTTGCAGAGTTCACTCTTGTCCTGAACCCCTTCTTTCCATTTGGGGGTGCATAGTTGGGCCCTGTTTTCTCTTGAGGCAGACTCGCTTACAAGTTTTAGTTGTACAGCCGGCACCTCTTAAAAAGTTTTTGAACGGGCCCTTACTGGCTCGAAATGTAATATATTTTATACTTACATTTTCCTCTAGCTTTGTCTACATAAGCCTCAGGGGGGAAAATGCTTATATATCCTTCTGACCTTTTAATAAATTATTGTTGGGCTTAGAGACACATTGTTCTCTGCGCCTACTTTCCCTGCCCTATGTATTGAGATGATGGGGCTGAATAAATTCTCTTTGTTTGCATTATCTTAGATACCTGCCAACACGTGTGTGCGCACGTGTGCTGCGAGCCGGCCGGGACAACAATGGGGGTTTTCTGTTTTAACAGACGGATT
This sequence comes from Glis glis, assembly GCA_004027185.1. Classification (NCBI taxonomy): domain Eukaryota; kingdom Metazoa; phylum Chordata; class Mammalia; order Rodentia; family Gliridae; genus Glis; species Glis glis. The sequence continues at coordinate 16,247 of PVJS01039755.1, read as the reverse complement.
CCTGTAGACTGAGAAATGTCAGTCTACAAATATAAAACCTGATTATCTCAAGATGTGTGGAAATTACTTTAACTCCTCACACTGATATAGAGCTTATTATAATTTAAAAATATACAGTGTAACATTTGACTTGACTAACTCCTTTGGTATGTCACATACATTTTGGTTACCAATTTTCGCTCTCTCTTTCCTTCCCTTCTTCCCTCCCTCTCTTTTCCTTTCTTCCCTTTTTCTCCTCCTCCTCCCCCTCCTCTCTTTGTCTCTCCTTCCTTCCTCCCTCCCTCCCTCCCTCCTTTCCTCCCTCTCTGCCTCCCTTCCTTCCTGTACTAGAGACTGAACCCCCAGCCCTTTTTATTTTTATTTTAAAATTGGGTCTTGCTAAGTTGCTGACGGTCTTGCTAAGTTGCTGAGGCTGTCCTCGAACCTGTGTTCCTCCTGACTCAGCCTCCCAAGTACTGGGATTGAAGGTGTGTGCCACCACATCTGGCTCCCTTTCTTCTTCGTAATATAAACATGCTTACGTTAAAAAAGCAAACTGCATTTAAGAATATGGCTCATATCCTCAGTTGCCTAAGAAATTGTTTAGGATGTTATGTTAGTCAGCTCACTGTTACTGTAACAAGTGCCGGAGATAATCAACCTATAAAGAAAAAAGGTTAATTTTGGATCACAGATTTGCAGGGTTTGGTTGGCCCTGTTGCTTTGGGCCTGTGGCAAAGCAGCACAGAATGGCAGAAGCACATGGTGGAGGAAAACTGATCACCTTATGGCGGGAAACAAAAGAAGGAAAGACAAAGAGACTGGGGTCCCACAATCCCCTTTGAGGGCATGCCCCCAATGACCTAAAACCCTTACTAGGTTCTATTTCTTAAAGTTTCCAACATTTCTCAATGGCACCAAGCCAGGGACCAAGTCTTTGTGGGAACATTTTGGATTCAAACTATAGCAGTTGTCATGAAATGTAACAACTCTTATATAAGATAATATATGATTTAGCTGGTAAGAGCCCTGAGGATCACGTGGCAGTAGGTCCATATGCATACAGAGGAAGGCAAGATCATTTCTACTGGGAAGGAACAGGAAAGTCACACAGAGAAGGTAGGGTTTGAGCTAGGCATTCACAATTGAGTAGGGTTATTATGTATTTATTTTTGATACTGGGATTGAACCCAGGACCTCATGCATGCAAGTTCTACCACTGAACTACATCCTCAGTCTTTTTTTTTTTTTGTGTGTGTGTGTGTGTGGTGCTGGGAATTGAACCCAGGGACATTCTATCTCTTTTTCTTTTCTTTTTTTATACTTTTATTGGTGCATTATACTCTCACATCTTAATGTAGTTCATAGTGATAGCGACAAACATGCACGCAGCAATTGGTGGGCTTTCCCTGGCTCCCTTCCCACTCCACCCCTTCCCCATACAGGGGGCATTCTACCTCTGAGATACCACCCCAAACCTTTAAAATTTTTTTTTTTGTTTTGAAACAGGGCCTCACTGTGTTGCTGAGGCTGGCCTCGGACCTGCAATCCTCCTGTCTCAGCCTCCCAAGTACTGGGATTACAGGCATGTGCCACCACACTTGGCTCCCAGTCCTTTCTAAATTTTATTTTGAGACAGGGTCTTGCTAAGTTCCTTGGGCTCGACTCAAACTTGAGATCTCCCTGCCTCAGCCTGGTTATTACATTTTTAATAGATGAGATGCATGGGGGAATATGTTAAGATAAGAAACACTTAGTTTGATTAGCATCTGGGCAGGAGAAGAGAAAAACAGAGGGAAAAAAAATCTCATGGGAAAGCATGATAAAGGAGAGAGAGAGAGACAGAGAGAGAGAGAGGACAGTATGGCTAATGGCCTTTTCTGACATAGATATAAGCGAGTTGGAAGAGTCCAGGGAAACTGGGGTACATCCTAGTATCAATCCTGCACTGCATAATGACATTTTGGTTAATGATGGACTGCATGGATGACAGTGGCCCTGTAATATAATGTCACCCAGTGATGTCACAGCTGTCTTAGCTTGTGTACATACACTCCGTGATGTCCGCACAATATCAAAATCACCTAACGATACATTTCTAAGAACATACTCCATCATTAAGCGACACATGGCTGTGCCTACCTGAAGGGGTCTCCAGTTTTCTTTATGCCCAACTTCACTTTTCTTTTTATATATATTTATAACTCAACCTCAGGGTTTTCTCTGAAAAATCACTCCCAAGCTAGATATTATCTACACGGAAATTGTGTAATTATTTGTGGAAATAGAGAAATCGGAGTTTCTCCTTCCTTCCTTCCTTCCTTCCTTCCTTCCTTCCTTCCTTCCTTTCTTTCTTCTCTTTCTCTTTCTCTTTCTTTCTTTCTTTCTTTCTTTCTTTCTTTCTTTCTTTCTTTCATCTTTCTTCTTCCTGGGGCATTCTACTTCTGAGGTATACCCACAGCCCTATTTCTTTTTAATTTTGAAATAGTGTCTCACTAAGTTGTTGAGGGTCTTGCTAAGTCACTGAGGCTAGCCTTGAACCTGTGACCCTTCTGACTCACCCTCCCAAATACTGGGATTACAGGTGTGCATTACCACATCCCACTCACATTTTTTCCCCCTAGTTCATGGTATCTATTTGATTTTGGCTCTGCATTGTAGGCCTGAAAATAATTAAACATTTTTTTTTGGTAGGGGGATTAAACTCAGGGGCATTCTACCTTCAAGCTACACCCCCACCCTTTTAATTATTTTATTGTTTTGAAACAGGGTCTTGCTAAGTTGTTGCAGACCTCTCTAAATTGTTGAGGCTGGCCTCCAACCTGCCATCCTCCTTTCTCAGTCTCCCAAGTACTGGGATTACAGGCATGCACTACCACGCCCTGCTTGGAAATCACTTTGAATTTGGGTTCTTTCCCCTAGCAGATACACTGTCCCCAACAGCTGTCCCTTGTGAGACTTTCCTCCAGGTTAACATCAACTGGCTTGTCAACATCCTCCGGGTCATTGTTGCTTGATCAACTGCAAACTTCAAATTAGACTTTCATTTAGCCCTCACTTCTCAGCAAGTCGAACACAGTGTGGAAATCCTACCGCCTGTGTTCCTCTGATCTACATGTCTACTGACTCTTCAAGAATTAAATGAGCTCCTTTGATTGGATACATTCTTTATTCCAAGTATGTAACCAAGTTATCAATAAATTGACCATGCTATCATCATATGTCAGGTACTGGTATTAAATACACCAGTCTAGAGCTCTAGAATGCTTGGTCTTGCTCTTTCTCATATAAAAATAAGGATGTTTGTCTCCAGTGGTCAGCCATCTCTCTTTGTTCAGTGTGATTTCTCAGATATCACTAAAAGTGGTAGTTATATCAGATATAGCAACAAAAGGTCCCCAGGGAAAGATTTCCAGGTATCCAAGAACATGGAAGAGGGCGTAGGGCCATTGCAGTTGTCTATGCTGCCCCATGAATGAGCTTTGTCTTGGTCAATATTCTTACTGCTATAATCCAAAAGACCTGACCACACAACTTAAAGGAAGGAAGAACTATTTTCTCAGGTGTTTTTTTTTGGGGGGGGGCGGAGATTTAGGGTTTAGTCCATATGAGGCCGGGATCTGGAATCTCAGTGCACGGTGGTGGGAAGTACAGAGTGGGAGAGAGCAAGACTCTGCTCTCACATCATGGAGGCTGGAAGCAAGAGAGAGTGGGCACACAAGCAAGGGGGTTCAAAGACAAAATCACAGTCCTAAGGCCACATCCCCAGGGACCCACCTTCTCTAGCCACATCCCACCTGCCTAGGTTACCACCCAGTAAATCCATTACAATGGATTTATCTATTGATGAGATTTGCATAATCACATCAACTCTGAACATCAATACACGAGCTCTTCAGGAGACATTCTATATCTAAACGCAAGCATCCATGGCACAGGTAAGGACTGATGGTGCCTGGCATTTCTTCCTGGGCTGTCCCTCTGCCTATTACCAAGGAGACCACGGCAAAGGAAGTGTGATGGAAGAAGTCACACCCTGGTAGGAATTTTTTAATAAATCTAGTAACTATTTCCACGATGGCCTACAAGCAGGGGAGTCTGGAATCAATTTGTAACTTCTTTCTCTGCCTTCCTCGCTCTCAGTCACATTTTTGATGGGCAGTTTCTCAGTAATTATTGAGGGCGGATTTACCTTTGTGGGGCAGCTCTGCTGTAGGTCAGGGTACCCTGAGGCGAATGTATGTGTGGAGAAACCAATCGATCAACGTCTCTGGGTTTTGGGTATATTAACCATGAAATTAGGGCTCTCTTGTGCTAACAATTGTTTCATCCAGAAAGTAGATCTGCTACTGCTACACAGAATGCCCTCAACTTAGATGGTTTGACTCAGGATTTTTTAAATTTTTACTTTATGATGATGCTAAAGCAATATGCATTCAATAGAAATTGTACTTGAAATATGAATTGGCTAGTGATAATTTGGCCCATTTCTTTCTCATAGCGCTGAGCAGTGGGACTTCTAGTCAGCCCAGCAGTCACAAAGGGAAACAATTGGTGTTCCACATTGCCTTATTTGCTAAGGTGGAATGTTCGCTAGGTTAGGTGCAATAAATGCATTTTTCCAGATATTTCCAGTTGCAATTGGCTTATTAAGACATAACCCTATTCTAAGTTGAGCAGCCTCTGTATTTATAACAAGAATAGCTTTACCTGTGGGATGATTGTGTTTCATGATTACTTATCACCGCAGGTTTTAGCTCAATGTCTGAGGACCTGTAACCCTTACAATGTCCCACAAATGAAAGAAGCACTAGAAATTGACACAAACACACCTCTATAGGAACTCTGTTATACCCCAATAATGAGATCATTTTTTTTGGTTCCCCCCCCTCCCATGATGAAATGCCTCTCTCTTTTGCCGGCTCTTCTGCACTTACTTAAAGTGGCTTTTCTCAGTGTGTGTCCTCTTTTGTTTAACCACCCGGAAATTGAAGTGCTTCGGGCTCTGTTCATTCTTGCATAAAACCTTGGCTGCTTTTTCTTCCCGATATTTGGAAAAGTCAAGGTATTCTGTGAGCTGCCAAGCACACTGGGGTGGAAAGTGTATTTCTCTCCACTCTTTTCCAGCTCATTGTGCACATCTTAAACCAACCTCCCTAGGGTGGCAGAGGTTCTCTGAGACTTTTTGTCCCTTGCCCCACCCTTCCCATGTACCCTCAAAGAGCTTAATCCTCAAATCGCCCTCTAGTACAGATTTAGATTAGCAAGCAACTGCATCAACCAACTGGCAGGGAAGCATACATACCATTTCCTCGGAGGTGACACTCGATGCAGAGAAACGAGTCCAGACCTTTGTCGTCCGCTGATTGGCTGTTAGGTGAAGGGCTGAGACCTTCTTCCTCCTTTTGATTTAATGGGAACGGGTCAAAGGGCCCCTGAAAAGTACACAACACTTCCAGTTTAAAATAGGTCTTGGAAGACATTGAAAGAAGAAGGAAGAATGTGGGAACACACTGGGACAGGGTTCTTTGATTCTAAACCCAGTCACAATTTTAATTAGCTGTTCTTGGATGACCAAAAGGAGGGACCCCCCCAACCAGAACAGACCTCCTCATGTGAAATGGAAGTTCCAAGAAGTGATGGAATTGTCTTATGTCCAAATGAATTCACTATGAAGCTCAGGGAGATTCTGAACGAGGAGCTTTCCTTGTCTCTATGGGTTTTTGAATGAATACAATTATTGAGAATTCAGAAAGTGCTTATAACACTGAGGGGGTTATTAGCTATGGATTATATGCTGTATGCTACATATACACATCATGAGTAGAACCGGCCACCTTTTCCCTTCCCCTTCTTTTCTTTTCTTTCTCATTTCTCCCCCAAGGGCTCTGGATAAAGTCCCTGGTGAGGATTGCGTAGATGAAGAGCAGGCTCAGAAAGAATCCAGAGACTTCCAACATTTGGAGGCTGAGCCAAGATAAAAAGCTAGCTAGCAGAGAAGCACGAAAGCAGAAGCCACCAGGGGAAGAAAATGGAATGGGTCTGATCAAAGCCCCGCGACGAAAGCTCCTCAGATGGGAATCAAGACTGTGAAGAAGATGAGCGAGATGAAGTCGGAAAAGGTAACTGTCCTGTTCAACAGTGGGGGGGAGATCCTCCATGAACCCCAGAACAGCAACCTCTGTGAAGCAGCAGAGAGAAAGCTCCGCTCCACATGAAAGTGCTGTTATTCAAGAAACAGGCGTGCTTGTTGTTCACACTGATGGGAAACTTAGGAAAAAATAAAGCTGGTGTGGCCTCCTAGCCCCCGCCCCAGGCCGTGGGACAGGATCTCTGGGCTCCGTTCCCACCCAGTGTGGGACTTAGACATGAAGGAGCATGCCCAAACCCCAAGTCAAAACTTAGACATGAAGGAGCATGACCAAACTCCAAATCAAAACTCCGAGGCATTGCTGAGATTGGATAATGCAGAGTAAACTCACTTGGGCGGGAAGGTACATCCGGGCGAGTGAGGTTGTGTCCCACACGTAAAGCCCAGGTTTTTGCAGGGCTGTAGAAAGAGATTCCCAAGATGCTACATTGTTCCCTTTTGTCCCAGTTCTTTCATTAAAAAAAAAAAAAACCAGCAGCCGGGCGTGGTGGCGCACGCTTGTAATCCCAGTACTTGGGAGGTGGAGACCGGAGGATCTGGGTTCGCGGCCAGTCTCAGCTACTTAGTGAGGCCCTCTGCAACTTCGTGAGACCCTGTTTCAAAATAAAGTATAAAAAAAAATAGGGCCGGGGGTGTAGCTCAGAGGTAAAACGCCCCTGCGTTCAATCCCCGGTACTGCAAAAAAACTAAAAAAAACAAAAACAGAAACAACATTTTGGAGCCCGCATTATTGATCATCGTTAGATGATGAGGAGGTAAGGCAATAACTAAACCTTCCAAAGCTCTTGCCTTAATCGATCATTGCATTCAAGTAAAGATATCTGCATTTCTCCAGGTCTTTTTTTTTTTTTGCGGTTCCGGAGCTTGAACCCAGGGGCATTTTACCTCCGAGCTACACCCCGGCCCTATTTTTTATCCTTTAATTTGAAACCGGGTCTCATGAAGTTGTAGAGGGCCTCACTAAGTAGCTGAGGCTGGCCGCGAACCCGGATCCTCCGGTCTCCGCCTCCCAAGTACTGGGATTACAAGCGTGCGCCACCACGCCCGGCTTCTCCAGGTCTTGATACAAATGAAGACACGGAATGATAACAAGGAAGGTAAGACCCGCCGAGGCCCTGGAGCAGTGGTTCCCAACCTTTGATGGCTGCAGCCACGTGTGGAAGTTGCTGTATTAGAGCAGGGGTTCTCCACCTGTGTTCCAGGACCAGGGCATCGATATCACCTGGGAATTGTGGGCCATGCAAAATGCCTGGGCCGACGGCAGACCTGCTGAATCAGGAACGCTGGGGGTGGGTCTAGACACCAGCGTCACCAAACTCTCCCAGCGCTTCTGATGTACACTGAGGTTTCTGAACCGCTGCATTAGAGAAACCGACGTTCCCAAAGTCAAAAGGAGGAGAGGCTGGGTACAGAGGTGTCAGAAGAGCATCGTCTATTTACAACAACACGGGCAGGATCTGCCCCGTGCTATGAAGAGCCAAAAAGACATATTTTTGTTTCCAAGGGACTCAGAGTCCAGGTCGGGAAATTGTAGCACACTGGATATTTAGAGAGCCATAAGCAGTGTAGAAGGGAGGCCGCACACCTTCCGTCTGTTCTTGGTGCTCAGTCTATTTTACCAAAATGAAAGGCTTCCTATGCCTTTGCTCTCGAAGCCTCTTTTAGTCCCATCTGTTAACGCTTGGGATCTAGACACATTGCTTTTTCCAATCCCTCAAGACTCCGGATTTTTTGGACTTTTTCTGTTTACTTTTATATCTGCTCGTTGCACACGGGGCAAGTTTTCCTTGAGGCTATTTTCTTTCTTGAAATACCTTGATGATTGCCACCAACACATGCCACTGTCATCATCTCCTAGAGCTACAAGGACAGGTGACACGGGCCATCATCTGTGTTGTCGCAGGCAGTAGCCTTTCCCAACTGTTTTGCTGCTGAGTAACATAGAAAACTACCTTTCTTGCCTCCTCAGTCAGTGTCTTTGCCACTGGATGCTCAAAGCCAAATATGGTATTTTATTTTTTTTATTTCGGGTACTGGGTATAGAACCCAGGGGCATTCTACCTCCAAGCTACACCCCCAGCCCTTTTTATTTTTTGTTTTGAAACAGAGTCTTGCTAAGTGGCTGAGAGTCTCACCACGTTGCTGAAGCTGTGCTTGAACCTGCGATCCTCCGGTCTCAGCCTCCTAAATACTGGGATTACAGGTGGGCGCCACCACGCCCGGCCTCACGTATGGTATTTTAGATCTGTGTGAAGAGAGCGTCCTTCTTTATGATCTAATTTCTGCATGAGTCAGGACAACGAATGCAGCTTACACCAAACTGGATTTCTAGATGTTTAACACAATGAAAGGTTGTTTTTTCTCCTTCACATAAAGTCCTACCTGGGCCGCCTGGGCTGGCATCCAGACAGTGACTCAGGGATCCAATTACTTTCATTTCGTGATGCAACCTGTGGCCTCACAGGTCACCCTGGTGGCAAAAGGAAGTCAAGTAGCTGGCACACTTGCTCTTCCTGCCTCTGGCCAGAAGGACCATCCGTCTCTCGTGTCCATGGCCCAGTAGCCCGAACTCATCATCTCGCTGCTGTCCAACTTCAGGAAGGCTGGGAGGAGTTGGGGCTGCAGGTTCCTGGATGCGTCTCTCTGTCTTTGCTGGAATGCCACTGGCTTCCAGCCCAGAGGGAAGCAGCTGTGGGAGGCAAGAGACCAGAGCGGAGGCTTCTTGTCCTTGCTTGATAACAATGGTGAAGAGGAGCAAATCGACTCATGATGAAGGAGAATTGCATTGTGTCCGTTACTCAGCACTGTGTGTCCATTTTCCCTGGAGCTGACTACGTCTACTGTTGAGCAGAATAAAGACACACAGCTCACTGGTACTGAATGCTGGTGGGTCAGCCCATGTTTCTGCCTCTACCCTCTGCCTCTCGTCATGCTATGCAATATTTGGGCAATTTTAATTCTAAGTTCCAAATGAAGAACTATAAAGAAGCAAGTTAAGCCGGGTGTGGTGGTGAATGTCTGTAATCCCAGTTCTTGGGAGGCTGAGACAGGAGGATTGCAGGTTCGAGGACAGCCTCAGCAAGTAGTAAGACTCTCAGCAACCTAGCAAGACCCTATTTAAAAAAAATGGGCTGGGGTTTTAGCTTGGAGGTAGAATGCCCCTGGGTTCAATCCCCAGTAACTAAAACACACACACACACACACACACACACACACACACACTCTGAATTTTCTAGTTAGCAAGGCATATTAACTCACAGAAAACCAATGTAAAGCAGGAAAAGGCTATAAAAGTAGTGAAAGTTTATGATAGGCTAAAAGAATGATAGAATCTAGTTACAAGGAAATGTAGAAACTGTCCATTCTGACTGTGCTTTTACTACATGAATCCTCCCTGCACTCTTTCTTACTGGTGATCTTACAGTCTTTGCTAAAATATCACCAACATTGAAAACCCACTACCGAATAGTGCATTCCATTCTCCTTGAGAGAGCAGTGTGCGCCGGCATGTTCTTTCTTATACTCAGTTAAATAGGGGTGCACTCTATTCTCTTCCTGGTCCCACTTAGCCCCCACACATCATACCTGGCTACGACCATGAGATACCATTGGGTAGAGGTTGAAAGCAAAAGGTTTCAGCCTGGAGATCAAGGACACCCTGAGGTGTCACTCAATTCCCCTTGCTCCAGCCAACTGGAGGCTCTGAATTCACCCTGTCACTTCTCAGACTTGGTTTTTAACTGGCAGACTCTGGGCATTAGAAGAGCAAACCAGGTCTATCCTGGAGAATGCTTTGGAAGTTGCTAAAGGCGTTGATGTGGCCACTTTCAGGGATGGCTAGAACTTGATAGGCTAACCTGGCCCTGTTGCCATCCTTTGGCCACACCGAGCATCCATCTCCAGCTTCTACAGGCAGGACCAACAGCTTTGTGTGAGATCACTTTTGTCCTCGCCTCTTCCAGGAGTCACGGGGGAGCCAGAGGCAAGCAAATGGTGCAAGACTCAGGATGGAGCACAAACTCCCTGAATGCTCTAGCTAAGACTTTCTATTATGGCTGGTGGGATGAAGGGGTGGCCAGTGCTCTGGGCACCACCTGCCTAGTTAGCATCTAGGCAGGTATTTTAGGGACAATCACTTATGGTGTGTATGTGTGTGTGTGTGTGTGTGTGTGTGTGTGTGTGTAGCTGTTGTCCCTTGAAATACTTGCTAATGTTCCTTCAAAGCTGTTCTTCATTTCACATGAGTCCTTCCAAAGAATTTGCAAGAAGCTGGGGGTGGTGGTGCATGCCTGCAATCCCAGGACTTGAGAGGCTGAGACAGGAGGATTGCAGGTTGGAGACCAGCCTCAGCAACTCAGTAAGACTGGGATTACAGGCGTAGTGTACCACCATGCCTGGCTTTTACTCCCCATTTCCACTTCATACCACCAGGCTCTCCACCCTGACCCACATCCATCCCCACAAGAAGCCCAGGACGGGGCCCCCATTCCCACATGGCTTTCCTGACTTCATTTTTCTTCTGTCCCCAACTCCAGAAGCCAGAGGTAGATTGACCATGGCACTAAGGAAGCTTGGGCTTTGGGACCCCTGGCATTCATGTGTCCCTTCCAGGGTGGGCATCTTCTCCTTCAGGGCAAGAGAACGGAGGCAGCGGCAGTGCCCACTGGGTGCCAGAGGGCTCCCAGCAAGAAGAGACCATGGATGGCATAAAGTCTGTGCTCCGCCAGTATGATCTGTCCATTACACACTCCTGCACACCTCCTCCCCTTCTCCTTTTTCATTATAATGACCTGGTTGGAGCCGACTCCAGCTCAACATGCCCCACCTCACTCCAAATCGCTGGAGAGCGTTCAGCCACGTGGATGAGTCTCATTTAAATTTATGACCGCCGGTCTCCAGTGGGCCCTTAAGCTGCCCAGTGGTCCACCTACGTTCCTGGTCCCCTCTCTAGCTCACTTTCCCTAACTCTTTCATTTCTTCTCCACTTTCCTCCAGCCTCCCCTTCCTCTTGTCCACTCTGATTCTCGGCTGCTTCCCATTTCCCAAAGAGCATAAAAGCACACAGAAAATCCGTTCCACATCTTTCTACAAGCAATTTTCCTGCTGGCCTGCATTCACTCCTTTCTTGGACACCTTCTTGTTGGTAACCATGGTGACCTTTTTCCTTCACTGCTGAAAACAGAGAATGCACCCTCTCTTATTTGCTATTAGATAGCTCCCAGCTATCTTTCTTTTCTCTTCTGTACGCCCCCCTCCCATTGTTATCATCAGCTCTTCTGTCTTTCAGCATAAAACATAAGACTCCATTCCCCAGACCCCTGTCACCCTGGACCAGCCAGGACAGTTGGTTTCTCAATATCTGGTGACAATTGAACCTCAAGAATTACGTTTTCTTCAAGAGGATCAAGTCCTCCGGTTCCTCAATCAAGTGACCAGCCAAGTGGGGCAAAGATAGCTTTTGTGTGAATCCATTTAGTGCAGTATACTCAAAAGCAGGGTAAACAAAAATAAACCAAAGGAATATATGAAAATATAGGCAAAAATTGGCAAAAGAAAAATCACACACAAATTGTTAGTAACAAACCAAATGCCATGCATCCATGCAAGAAATTCTTACATTATCAGAACGATTATTTCAGTAAAACACATCTTTATCCTTCTAGTTTTCCACGCCAGCATCCTTAGAGACATTTTAAACTTTTAAAATATCTCATTCCACATCAAATCCATGAACAAATTCTGTTGTCCCTATGTTTCATTTATATCCTGAATCCTAGCTCTCATCCCTCTACCATACTCTGTTTTGAGGTACTTCCTTTTTAAAATACTTTTATTGGTGTATTGTAATTAAACATCATACTGAGGTATAGAGTGATAGAAATATACACATTTGGAGCATTTCGGTCGGGATCCCACCCCCTCCCTCCCCTTCCCTGTACAAGTCTTTGAGATTGGCCTTGGTAATTTAATACACCTACATAGCATTATTTCAACGGCTACATTCTTTACCTCTCTATCCCCCGTCCTCTCTCCCCTAAACCCCCTCCACCATTCCATTAGAGTCTCTGCTCCTCTATCTGAGGTTACCCTTGTTTCCCAATTTCTATCTAGCTTCCACATATGAGAGAAAACATACAACTATTTGTTTTTTGAGACTGGCTAATCTCGCTTTGCATAATATTCTCAAGTTCCATTCACTTTCCTGCAAATAACATAATTTTCAGTTGCTTTCTTGCTTCTGTTTTTACAATTCCACCCCCTAGTATTTTTCTAAAAACATAAACCAGTGGACTTTTAAATATCTAAATTGGATCATGTCGCTCTGGCTGAAAAACCTTCAAGGCTTCTCACCACTCCAAGGGGACATGCGAGTGGCTGCAGCGTCCCCCTTGACGTGGGATCCCATCACCTCTTTGACTTTCACTCCCTGGGATCAACATGGCTTTTCTGCTGTTCTCTGAACATCCGAGGCCACTCCTGCCTCAGGACCTGTGCACTGTATCCCCTCTGCTTGGAGCCCTCCTCCCCTCACTTCCTCGTCCCCCTCTGATCTGTGCTCAAATACCACCTTGTCCATGAGGCCTTGTCCGCTTACCTTTCTGAAACTGCAGCTCTTCTACCCTGGATCCCCTGACCTTCCTTACCTACTTTCTTTTTTTTTCTAGAACAATTGTATCATCTGCATACTATTTTTTGTACTTTATTTCTCCCACTGGAATATAGGCTGCTCTATTGTTTCATGTTGTCTGCCTAGTGCCCAGGAGAGCTCAAATTTTTTTTTCTTAAAATACATGGATGAATGATAGAGCTGTGTTACAAGGAAGAGACCAATGGAGATGAAATGATAAACTAAGCTCTGTGGTGCAGGAGGCAGCGGATCCCATGAAAGGAACACAGAGGGAGAAGAACAGAGCAGTAACGCAGCCAGGGAGCAGCTTCATGCACCCCATTGATTTCAGCTGACGACAGCAGGGACAAGCCCGAGAGTCACTGAAGCTGATGCTAGACCCTGGGACCACACTGTATTTTGAATGGCAGTTTGGCCCCTGTGACTCCTGAGATTTTTTCTTATCTCTCTCTTATGTGTACTATGTCTGGCAGTGAAAATGAAGCATTCTTTATCTCCAAATATTTATAATAGAGAATGACTTTGTTATGGATGGGACGTTAAAAATTGAAGATGTAAAAGGATGGATTGACTTAAAGGCAGGAGGAATTTCACATCATCCCACTCTTGCGACTTAACAGCACATGCAACTCACACCTGAATGTTTGTTGAATGATTTAGTCTGTTAACGAAAAATACGCCTAGGAAGGCCAGAGAAATATGGAAAGTCCATCTGTAAGTTTGCCATTTACAGAGTTGACTGTAGGTGAACAACCAGGCTACTGCCTCCTAGTGGTGGGGGGAAGTATCACACAACTTAGCCAAGACTTTACATTCATTGTTGCTTTTTTTTTTTTTAAGAAAAAGAGGGAGGCGGAGACCGGAGGATCCTGGCTCTCGGCCAGCCTCAGCTACTTAGTGAGGCCCTCCACAACTTCGTGAGACCCGGTTTCAAAATAAAGGATAAAAAATAGGGCCAGGATCCCTGGTACCGCAAAAAAAAAAAAATTAAAAAAAAGAAAAAGAGGGAACCACTTGTTCATCCATAGAACATAGAACATAACATTTAGTTAATGGTAACATACATTGCTACAATATTTTGTAAATGTTCCCTGTGTTAATGACTTAGTAAAAGAAACCAACAACAGGGACACTGAGTGGAAATTTGTTCATTGCAATTTGAATACATAGTAAAGACTCTTGAAATCAAGGAGAGAAGCAAAAACCTGGTAGATAACACACAATAGAGCAGAAACAAATAAAGTCATCTTTATAGTGGCCACAGCTATGCCATTTTACAAATGAATATTCCATACAAGACACGTGGAGAATTTATAACTGTTCAAATGAAGATATATAGAAAATAGCCAGGTGCTGTGGGCATGCCTGGAATTCCAGTGACTTGGGAGGCTGACGCAGGAGGATTGCAAGTTTGAGGCCAGCCTCAGCAACTTAGTGAGGCCCTGTCTCAAAATAAAAATCAGAAAGAACTGGGGATGTAACTCAGTGGTAGAGTGCCCCTGGGTTCAATCCCCAGTATTTAAAAAAAAAAGTATAGAAAACAATTGGTAGCAATTTACAGATGGGTCAACTCTTTTGTTGTTAGAGATTAATGAAGATAATTGAGTTATATTGAGCACAAACTAGATCGGCTATATGCAGTCATCCTTGGGGTCTGCAAGGGGTTGGCTCCAGGACCTGGAGGCTACCAAAATCCTTGGATGCTGAAGTCAATTATACATATAAAATGATATAGTATTTGCACAGAATCTATGCACATCCTTTCGTATACTTTGAATCATCTCTAGATGGCTTACAGTACCCAATACAATGCAAACACTATGTTGTTATACTATATTGTTTAGTTAATCATGGCAAGAGACAAAAGCCTGTACATGTTCAATAAAGAACTAATTATTTTTCCGAATATTTGTGATCTGAGGTTGTTTGAATCTGCAGACATGGAGGGCCAACTGTATTAAGTGAAAATCATCAACTTTAACAAAAGAAATTATGATGCTAGGAAAAAAAGCTCATTCTTGACTTTCATAGATTGTGAATGCAGCCAAAGCCCTTTTGATATCTATTTTCCATCCTAAAAGAAACAAGAAAAAGAGGTGAAATCCAACGGAGCCCATTGTGTGCCAATTTCCACTTTGGGACTGGAGAGCTCACACTACAGAGCTGTGTGCTGATTTTGCATGAGGCCATCCTTTTTAATTATAAGAAGAAATAGTATATCAAAAAAAGGATCTTTAGTGAAATTTATGTTGTGTTAAAGCAAAATGGCGGCTGGAGTGAACTTGTCAAAGAGTGGTCCAGGTAACTAGTTGGGCTTTAAAAAAAAAAAAGAAAAAGAAAAAGAAAAGAAACAGCTCAGCTCTATTGGCTTGTGCCATGTTTAGAGGATACACCGTAGTTCCGGGCAGGCTAAGGCAAGCTGTAAGCGTCCGATGTGCGTTTTAAGGGATTCAGGAAGAAGGAGTGGAGCAGGTGGGCGCAGGCCTCAGCTGTTGGAGGGGCCCGGCCAGGGAGAAGGGCCACATCCTCAAGCTGATTGGTTCAGACTTCACGCTGAATGTCTAGAGGCAGTGGGGAAATCCCTGAAATGTGTGGAATTCACGATGCCCCCGACTCTATGGAGAATGATTTATTATTTGCCAAGAGTGATGGCTCAGTGTCCAAGAGAGGGAAGCCAGCGATGATGAAAGGGAATCATATGGCTTCTAACAGCAAGAGTGGATTTTCACGAGGACAGAGCCCCTGCTTTCTTAAAATTCTGACAGTGCTGGGGATGGAACACAGGGCCTCCTGCATGCTGGGCAAGTGCTCTCCCACTAAGCTACATCCCCAGCTCTTCCTGCTCTTAGAGACGAGGGCTTTCTATGCTTCCAGGACAAAGATCAAATCTTTTATGATGCTTTAAAAAAATATTTTGCTAGCCGGGCTTGGTGGCGCGTGCTTGTAATCCCAGTACTTGGGAGGCTGCGACCAGAGGATCTGTTTTTGCGGACAGCCTCAGCTACTTAGTGAGGCCCTCTGCAATTTAGTGAGACACTGTTTCAAAATAAAGAATAAAAAAATAGGGCTAGGGGTGTATCTCAGAGGTAGAATGCCCCTAGGTTCAATCCCCAATACCACAAAAAAAGAATATATATATATATATATATATATATATATATATATATATTGCTTATTATATATGTAGCAATGATAGTTGTTGAAATACCAATTTTTACTGGAGTACAGTATTTTTTTATTTTTTTGCGGTACCAGGGGTTGAACCCAGGGGCGTTCTACCTCCGCGCTACACCCCTGGCCCTATTTTTTTATACTTTATTTTGAAACTGGGTCTCATGAAGTTGCCGAGGGCCTCACTAAGTAGAGAGAGAGAGAGACAGACAGGGAGAGAGAGAGAGAGAGAGAGAGAGAGAGAAAGAGCTGAGGCTGGCCGTGAACCAGGATCCTCCGGTCTCCGCCTCCCAAAGTACTGGGATTACAAGCGTGCGC
>PVJS01039754.1:0-18758 GCA_004027185.1 Glis glis | reverse complement strand
CACCGAGGGAGATCCCTCCTGAAGCCGTGCAGGAGTACGTTGACATCATGGAGTCGCTGGTCGGGCCTGGTCCCTCAGCCCCAAGGGAGCCCGACGGAACCTGGGAAGAGGACGGACTGCAGCAGCAGCCTGAAGACCGCATGGACCCGGACCCGGGTTTTCTGAGCTACATTGACAAGCTGTGCTCCCAGAGGGACTTTGTCACCAGGGTAGGCTGGACCTGGAGCCCTGGTGTCTGCAAGATTCTGGGAATGGTACCCCAGGCCCTTGGAATTAAGCTTGATCCCTTAGTACTAAGTAGTGTGAGTGTGTGTGGGAGGGGGGCCCGAGGTCATGATAATGTAACAACCCCGAGGTGAGGACTAATGAGGGTTGCCGTTGCGTCCTGTTCTTCCTGGAGGTCTCCTTGGGCCTGGGGTTGTTCCTGCCAAGGACAGCCATGCCCTATTCCTTCTTTGTCCAGGTGGATACCATCATTCACCCCCAATTCCTGGACGAATTGCTCTCCCCTGGACCAGACATAGACATCTTGACCCTGAGCAAGGTGTTTGAGCAGGAAGAAGGACTGACCCAAGACCAGGTCGGCAGTGCAGGGAGGGTCACTGGGTCCACCTGGGGCAAAGGGGACACCAAGTAGACAAGAGATGGAGAGGTGACAGGTAGACCAGGGCGTGGTCGCCAGAAGTATTAGTTGAAGGGGGAGACCTGGTAGAGCAAGGAGAGAGGGACTCCAGGTAGAACAAGGGAGATGGAGACACTAGGAAGACCAGGACACAGGACAAACAGGTACACTGGCAAGCAAAGCTTCGTGAGGTAGAAGAGGAAAGAAAGCGATACCAGATGGACAGAGGAGTGGGCGAGCCCCGATAGACGAGGGCAGAGAGCGCCACCAGGCAGAGCCAGGGAGCCAGAAACACCAGGCAGAATAGAGCAGCATGGGGTACCAGGTAGACAGGGCCGAGAGGGACCCCACCCTCCAGAAGACGAACACCAGACAGACAGGTGAGGGAGGACATGAGGTAGACCAGGAATGGTGGACGCCCTGCTCAAAAGCCTTGGGTAAGCGGGGCTAGCCTATCCAGCTGGGGACTCGCGGCTTCTTGAGCATGGTTGCTCCTCGGTGGGGGTGGGCGTGGGGGATGGACAAGACGGAAAGAGACAGGAGAGCCAGGGAGAGGCTCGGGGTGCAGGGCCGGAAGGAGCCCCACCAGGTGGGCTGGCAGAGACTAGGTCTGTCTCTGAGATCTAGACAGGTGACAGCTCCAGTTCCTAGCTCCTGTCCCCAACCCCCGTCCCCAGCCTCTCTCACCCTCCCATGCCCTGTGCAGATGAGCAAGCGCCCACTTCCTCCTGCAGCTTCTGGAGAAGCGCCTTCAGTCCTCCACGGAGAAAGGGGGTGTGCGGGGGCCGCGGAATCGTGCTGCACCTCAACTGGACTCAAGGGATTCTACGTCTGCGGCCTTCCAAGGTGCAGAGCGAGATGGCCGCGGTGCCCGAGGGGTCGGCACAGAGGCCCGCCCCCCACAGGTCACCTCCCAGGAGCTTCCGAGAGGAAGGGCCACGGATGCAGAGTTGCTGGGGCCTAAGGAGGCTGCCACGGACTCAGGGTGTCATGGGTCTCCCTCCCTTGGTGCCACCTGGCCCCGCACTGCTTTTCAGGACCACAGGGCCACCTCCCTGAGCCTAGGGACAAGAGGTCCAGTGAGTCCCAACAGAGCCTCTCCTGCTGGGGGGCTGCGTGGGACAGCAGTAGGGTGCAATGAGGATGATGATGACCTTTCCAGCCTGGCCTTCCTCCTGACCTCCCAGCACCGTCTGCTGCCCTGGGGACTGTCCCACAGCCAGGGCCCTGGCATGGACCTCCTCTGCCCTGGAGGTCGAGCGCCGCAGCAGCGAAGGGGCGTCCACCCCAGCCTACGTCCAGCCACCACGTCCATGGAGCAAGCTGTCCTTGGAGGCCCATCCCAGGTGGAAACGGCACCCTGCTCTGAGCCTGCCCTGGAGGCATCTGGAGGGCAAGATGTGGCTCTGGGCCTTGTTGGAGGCTCCCAGCCTCAGAAGAGGAAGTTCTAGTCATCAGGGCCCCAGAAGATGAAGGAGAAGAAGAGGCATTGAAGCCAGTAGGGACAGTGGGCAGAGCCCAGGGTGCCCACCACTGGATGGGCCTTGGCGAGGGCTCACCCTCAGTGCATCCTGCACCCCAAAGAGCCAGAGGCTCCTCGCACAGTGCTGTCCCGCTGGTCCTCAGCATGGGGAGGTTAGGGCGAGGGTATCGGGAGGGTAGGCAGAGGTTCGGGGGTGGGCAGAGAGTGGGCAGAAGTGGGGGGGACGAGAAGGAAGGGAGAGTGTGCCTGGGTGGGAAGCTGAACTCTCAGGTGCTGCATGTCTGTCTGAATAAAGGCAGTGTGTCCAGAAGCTGTTCTTGGTGCTGCTGCCTTCTTTCCTGGCCTCCAGGACTGACAGAACAAAAGAATCCAGACATGCCCGGCTCGGGGCGTGCCAGTGTCGGCCAAGGTCTGCCTCTGAATTTGGGCTGCTCCTCTCCCTGCTCCTGGGAGCAGACAGACCAAGAGCTCCCTAGCATCCATCCATCAGCCCACTCTCGATGGTCTGGCCTGGTGTCGCGTCCTATGTGCATCTGTTCATTGTCTGTGTCCCTTAAGAATCACTGATCGACAGTTTCCTTTCAGTCCTCAGCTCTTTGTACCATGAACTAATTTCCCAGAATTGCACCTGTAGACAGCATTTTTCTTAGGGAGCTTCTTTCCACTTCCTCAAAAGAAGCCAGATGGGCCGGGCGTGGTAGCGCACTCTTATAATCCCAATACTTTGGGAGGCAGAGACCAGAGGATCCGGGTTCGCGGCCAGCCTCAGAGCTCTCTCTCCCTGTCTCTCTGTCTCTCTGTCTCTCTGTCTCTCTCTCTCTCTCCCCTTAGTGAGGCCCTCCGCAACTTTGTGAGACCCGGTTTCAAAAATAAAGTATAAAAACTAGGGCCGGGGGCGTAGCGCGGAGGTAGAACGCCCCTGCGTTCAATCCCCGGTACCGCAAAAAAAAAAAAAAAAAAAAAAAGAAAGAAAGAAGCCAGATGGTAAGTCTGAGCTGATCAGGACTTTTGTGATTGGGTGGACTGATGAGAGGAAAAGGCCTGGCTTCCAGGGAAGGAAGCCACAGCACTTTGTGGGAAATGTTAAGGTGACAACATGAGCCAGACCCCCCCCCCCGTCATGAAAATGCCATGTTTTCTGAGAATGACCAGAGGGACTTTCTCCTCTGGGTGCCCTCTTGTCGTTGCACTTTCATTTTGACCCAGGGTTGCAGGCGGTCCTCCAGGTCTCCGCACTGGGCAGGACTGGTGAGACTCCCATTTCATATGATTTTGGCCAGGTTGCCCCATCCTGGCTAAGCAGCCGAGACATGGCCTGGCCTGCCCGAGTCAACTCCAGTAATCAATCACTGGCCTTTGCGAGGCACAGGTCTCAGATGAGGCTCAGGGCAGAGGAGGATGTGGGTCTGGGATGGGCATCAGAACCCACAGTAGGCCGTGCTAAAGTGCTTTTCAATCTTCTACAGGATCTTTGTGGAAATTCTAGACTGGAAATGAGAGTCTGAGAAGTCTCCACTCAGGGCCCACCATGAGGTTCCCAGCAGTGTTCTCAAGAGTCGCCACCAACCTATCACGTCCCCTGTAGAAACATAAGACGCCATAGACTGATTTCTCAGCATCATGGATACTTTGTGTGTCTCATTTATCCAGCTATCTTGTAGTTAGACTGTACTAACCAATGGTACATTTCCCATCCTCACCTCATTCCTCTCAAGGACAAATTCCACCTCGTCATCCCAAAGATCATGTGTCAGGACTTTTATTGAGTGCATTTGTAAAGAAGTACAAGGGGAGAAAGCATATTTTCTGTCAGTAAACACAAACAGCAGAGAAGTCTCACATCTTGAGGATAAGATCACGAGGTTCCTAGTACACATAAGTAGAGGCATGGGTCATGATAAGTTTCTCCCTCACCACCTGCTAGCATGAAACTGACTGAACGCAGGTTCTTCTCCTGCACACTATGGTGGGCGAGAGAACCTCACGTGCATAAGTCACACAAGCCAAGTTATTCCATCAGCGCCAGCTAGGAGATGCCGGACCACCCCCGTCCTTAGTCCCAAAGCTCCTCCTGGGCACCGATTCTGGCTTTCTTGTATCCCTGTGTGCCAGTGCAAACTTCAGTGGGTACTGGGGATCCACACACTTCCCGATAGTCTTGGTCTTGAGCAGGTGGCAGTAGGATTCCAAGTACCCCTTCCGAAACCCAAAACCCAAGGGAGCAGAGCAGACCTTTTTTGCAAATGATCGTGTATGGCTGTTCTCACAAACTCCAACATTTAAAAACTGGAAACAAAATACAAACCCTGAGGAAGGAGGAGAATCTGATTTCCAGAGTTGCTGCATTATAATAAATAAATACCCAATTTGCAACAACAGCAACAACAAAAAGCATAGGGCATACAAAAAAATGTAAATCAGCCAGGAGTGGTGGTGTTCGCCTGTAATCCCAGTACTTGGGAGGTGAGACAGGAGGAGCTCAGGTTTGAGACCAGCCTCAGCAACTTAGTGAGGCCCTCAGCAACTTATAAAATAGGGCTGGGAGTGCAGCTCAGAGGTAGAACGCCCCATAGGTTCAATCCCCAGTACCACACACACACACACACACACACACACACACACACCAAAAAAAAAACACAAAACAACAACAACACCAAAAAAAACAGAGAGAAAATAGAGAGAGAGAGAGAGAAAGAAATGGAAACTAAAAAACTGGGTTTTAATAAAAAAGTAAAAGCAACTTAATGAAGAAATAATAGTTGTTTTAACAAATTGTACTGAGACTACTGGATACCAATTGGCCAAAAAAAAAAAAAATGAACCTCCACCTAACCCTCATACCTTATTCAAAAATTAGCTCAAAATGGATAATGGAGCCAGGCGTGGTGGCACCCGCTTGTAATCCCAGTACTTGGGAGGCTGAGACCAGAGGATCCAGGTTTGCGGTCAGCCTCAACTACATAATGAGGCCCTCCACAACTTAGTGAGACCCTGTTTCAAAATAAAGAATAAAAAAAATAGGGCTGGGGGTGTAGCCTGGAGGTAGAATGCCCCTGGGTTCACTCCCCGGTACCACACACACACAAAAAAGGATAATAGGTGCAAATGTAAAACATGAAACTAAAAACCCTGCTTGGTTGCTGAGGACCTCACTGCTACTGAGGCTGGCCTCAAACTTGTGATCCTCCTGTCTCAGCCTGCAAAGTACTGGGATTACAGGCACATGCCACCATGCCTGGCTATGAATAGAATTTTATATAAATGAAATGTTATATAAATGACTTCTTGCAATGAGTACAATTCTGTTGAGATCCATTCAAGTTGTTGTATTCATTAGTAGTTTGTTCATTTTCTTTCCTGAATAGTATTTGATGATATGG
This sequence comes from Glis glis, assembly GCA_004027185.1. Taxonomy (NCBI): domain Eukaryota; kingdom Metazoa; phylum Chordata; class Mammalia; order Rodentia; family Gliridae; genus Glis; species Glis glis. The sequence goes on along the minus strand of PVJS01039754.1, from coordinate 13,273 downwards.
ATGTACCACAGTTTGTATAACCAATCATCCACTGAAGATCATTCAGGTCATTTCCAATTCTGAGCTATTTTTACAAATAAAGTTTCTATAAATATTTGTTTACAGGTTTTTATGTGAACATAGTTTTTATTTCTCTTGTATAAATGCCCAGGAGTATAATACTGAGTAAATGGTAAGTTATGCTTAGTTCTTAATATAAGTGCTAATGGGGGTGTGAAACAAGACATAGAATATTCTCAAGAATCAGGAGATCAAAAGGAGGCCCTGAGGTATCTTGGGAAACAGGTAAATATGATGCAGTCACATTAGTCTTTGGTTTCCTAAGAATCGGAGAAAGATGTGTAGATATATCCAGGGAAGGGCATGCTTAGGAAACTTGGAAGAAATACAAGAGCATCTGGGTTCACAGGACTCTTGGAAATATCTACAGGGGTATCTAGGGAACTCAGGGACCTTTGAAAAGAGTCACTGGGGTTTCTCAAGGCACAGGGGACTTGCAAAGAACTGCAGGATGTATGGGAACATACGTGAACAATGACCTCAGTGCTGAGACAATTGTAGTCTTAGGAAGAAATGGAAGTTTCTGGGGCAGAGAAAACCTGGAGACAGTCTCTGGCATGTCTGGGTCATAGAGACTTGAGAAGAACTGCAAAAACCTAGCCAGGCATGATGGCACATGCTTGTAATCCCAGTACTTGGGAGGCTGAGACCAGAGGATCCGGGTTCACAGCCAGCCTCAGCTACTTAGTGAGGCCCTCCGCAACTTAGTGAGACCCAGTTTCAAAATAAAGACTAAAAAATAGCGCTGGGGGTGTAGCTCGGAGGTAGAATGCCCCTGGGTTCCATCCCCAGTACTGCCAAAAAAAAAAAAAAAAAAGAGAAAAGAACAAATGAGACATGGAAGGACTCATGAAAGTGTCTGGGACAAGGAACCTGGAATGAGTGGCTGGGATTTCTACAGGCAAAGGATCACTGGGAAGAGTTGAGGCACAGGCATCTGGGACATGGGCATCTTATAGGCTTTGTAGGTGTGTCTGGGTGAATATTAATGTTAGGAAATTTCGATGGTACCTAGATTATCAGGGGACATAGTTCTCCTTTACTTAGTTACTCTTCTAATGGGATGCATGTCTTCTCTGGCTCTGAAGCTCATCTTTAATTTCTGTGTGTATTATTTCTTTGTTTTCTGTAGTCTTGGCTTTGTAGTCATGAATTCTTTTAGTTTATGCTTATCATGGAAGATTTTTATTTCTTCTTCAATTCTGAAGCACAGCTTTGCTGGATATAGCAATCTTGGTTGGAAGTTATTTTCTTTCAAAGCTTGGAATACAAGGCTTGGCTTTTAGAGTTTGGGTTGAGAAATCGAGGTAATTTTTGTTTTGTTTTGTTTTTGCAGTACCAGAGATTGAACCCAGGGGCGTTCTACCTCTGAGCTACACCTCCAGCCCTATTTTTTATCCTTTATTTTGAAACCGGGTCTCATGAAGTTGCGGAGGGCCTCACTAAGCATCTGAGGCTGGCCGCGAACCCGGATCCTCCGGTCTCCGCCTCCCAAGTACTGGGATTACAGGCTTGCGCCACCACGCTCGGCCTTCGAGGTAATTTTTATTGGATTACCTTTGACTAAGACCTGACCTTTTTCTCTTGATGCTTTTAAGATTTACTTCTTGACAGCATTTTAATTATAATGTGTTGTGAAGAGGTTCTTTTTTATTTTGTCTACTTGGAGTTCTGAATGACTCCTGTATGTGGATGTCCATCACATTTTTCAAGTTTGGGAAATTCTATGCCATTATTTTAATGAAAAGGTTAGTGATGTCCTTGGTTTGTACCTGGAGACCTTCTTCAATGTCAATTACAGTAAGGTTTGGTCTCTTAATGTTTTCTCGGGGTTTTTTTTAATGTTCTGACTATGGTGTTTTGTTGTCTTTTCTTTATTGTTGACTGTGTGTTTAAGATGTTATTTGTATATTCTGGATATCAAACAATTATCAGATATATGATTTTAAAATATTTTCTTCTATCTATAGATTATCTTTTTACTTCCTTGATAATGCCCCTTGATACATGAAAGTTTTTAATTTTGATGAAGCCCAATATATTGTTTTGTATTCTGCTGTTTATGTTTTTGGTTTCCTAAGAATCTACTGCAGACCTTGCAGCTACTTGAAGAGGGCATAGGTCCAACACTTCAACACAAAGGTACAGGTAAAGACTTCCTCAACAAGACCCCAAAGGCACAGGAAATTAAAATGAGAATCAATACGTGGGATTACATTAAACTGAAGAGCTTTTGTGCAGCAAAGGAAACAATCAAGAACTTCAACAGAGAGCCAACAGAATGGGAGACGATTTTTGCCAGCTACTCCTCTGATAGAGGACTAGTATCTAGAATATACAGAGAACTTTAAAAAAATTACCACTAAAAAACAAATAATACAATCAAAAATGGGCAAGTGAACTAAATAAACACTTCATAGAAGAAATACAAATGGCCAATAAAATGTATGAAAAAATGTTTAACATCATTAGCAATCAGAGAGATGCAAATCAAAACTACCCTGAGATTTCTAACCCCAATTAGAATGGCAATCATTAAAAACACAAACAACAACAAATGCTGGCAAGGATGTGGAGAAGTAGGAACTCTAATACACTGTTGGTGGGATTGCAAATTAGTGCAACCACTTTGGAAACCACTTTGGACAGTGTGGAGGATCCTCAGAAGAATGGGAATGAACCTACCATATGACCCAGCAATACCACTTCTAGGCATCTACCCAAAAGAATTGAAACCAAACTACCATAAACTATGTTTATAGCTATACCATAAACTATGTTTATAGCTGCACAATTCACAATTGCCAAACTTTGGAACCAGCCAAGGTGTCCATCAACAGATGAATGGATTACAAAACTATGGGATAGGTACACAATGGAATTTTACGCAGCCATAAAGAAGAACAAAATTACATCATTTGCAGGGAAATGGAGGAAACTGGAAAATACCATGCTAAGTGAGATTAGTCAGTCACAAAGAGTGAAAAGTCGGATGTTCTCCCTAATATGCAGAAGCTAGGGAGAATGGGACTTAGAAGGGACTCCAGACAAAGAAGGAGAAAACTTTAGTTGAGCAAAGAAGGCGACCTAACTGAGGGTGATGGGAGGGGGGAGAGGGAAATACACTAATGCACACGATGTATACACACAAACTTATCAGAGTCAATCACTATGCTGAGCACAGAAAGGAGGGAAGGGGGAGGGAATAGGGTGGGATTTGAGGGAGGGCTAAATGAGCAATGTGTGCATGCATGCTTCTGATACCCTGACACTTATCAAAATGCATAACTACAATGCACCAATAAATGAAATGAAAAAAAAAGAATCTATTGCAAAATCCAAGTTCATGAAGATTTCTTCTAAGAATTTTTGGTTTGGGGATTGAATTCAAGGGCATTCTAACTCTGAAGTACACTCCCAGAGTTTTTTATTTTTTGTTTTGAAACAGAGTCTTGCTAGGTTGCTGAGAGTATCACTACATTGCTGAGGCTGTCCTTGAAGCTGCAATCCTCCTGTCTCAGACTGCCAAGTACTGGGATTACAGTTGTGTGCCACCACACCTGGCTCCTATTTTATTTTTTATTTTGAAACAGGATTTCAGCCAGGCGTGGTAGCACACACTTGCAATCCCAGTACTCAGGAGGCTGAGACAGAAGGATTGCAGGTTCACGGGCAGCTTCAGCAACTAGTGAAGCCCTCTGCAACTAAGTGAGACCCTGTTTCAAAATAAAAAATAAGACAGGGCTGGTTGTGTATCTCAGAGGTAGAATGCCCTGGGTTCAATCCTCAGTACCACAAAACAAACAAACAAAGAAACAAAAAGGGTTTCACTAAGTTGTGGAGGGCCTCGCTAAATTATTGAGTCTGGCCAAGAACCTGTGATACTCCTGTCTCAGCCTCCTGAGTACTGGAATCACAAGCGTGCACCACCATGACCAGCCCAACTCCATTCTTCTGTGTGTGTCTCACACCATTTATTGAAGAGCTTATTTAACCCCCTTACATGGTTAGGAACCACTGCCAAAAATAAATTGGTCACAGATATATGGGTTTATTAAATCTTAATTCTATTCCATTGGTCTATAAGTTTATTTTTATACCAGTAGCTCACTCTTTTTGTGTGTACGGTAGTGGGGATTGGACCCAGGGGCATTCTATCTCTGAGCTACACCCCAGGCATTTTTATTTTTTATTTTGAAACAGGGTCTCACTAAGTTACTGAGGGCCTCTCTGAGCTGCTGAGGCTGGCCTCAAACCTTCAATCCTCCCGTCTTAGCCTCCCAAGTACTGGGATCACAGGCGTGTGCCACCACATCCAGTTAGTAGATCACTTTTTAAAAATCACCATAACTATGTAGTAAATTTTCAAATAGGAAAGTCTGAATCCTTAAGCTCCATTTTTGTTTTTGATATTGGTTTAGTTCTTTGTGGTCCATCCAATTCCAATCAATTTAAATTTTTTTTTTTTTTGCGGTACCGGGGATCCCGGCCCTATTTTTTATCCTTTATTTTGAAACTGAGTCTCACGAAGTTGCGGAGGGCCTCACTAAGCAGCTGAGGCTGGCTGCGAACCCAGACCCTCCGGTCTCTGCCTCTCAAGTACTGGGATTACAAGCATGCGCCACAATGCCTGGCCAATTCCAATCAATTTTAAACCAACCTTTTAAGTCTTCCAAATCTATGAAGACAGGAAGTTTTCTTACTTATTTCTTCTTGAATTTCTTACATCAATATTTTATAGTTTTCAGTGTAAAGGTATTTCTCCTAAAACTTATTTTTGAATGCTTTTATAAATTTAATTGTTTTCTTAATTTCCTTTTAATTGCCCACTGTTAGCATAATAGAAAAATGATTTGTTGATTTTGTATCCTACAACTTTTTAAATTTTTTATCAGCTGTAATAGCTTTGGCGGGACTTTCTAGGATTTTATGTAGAGAGATCATGTTACCTATGAATAGGAATTTTTTTTTATTTCTTACTTTCCAATTTAGATGGCTTTGTTTCTTTTTCTTGCTTAATTTTTCTGGCTAGAAATTCCAGTACAATTTTAAATACATGTGGTAAAAGGAGGAATCCTTTCCATAGTCAACATCTTAGGAGTGAATATTTTCAATCTTTCACCTTTAAATGTTAACTGTAGATTTTTCATAATTACCCTCTATCAAGTTTAGGAAGTTCCTTGTATTCCTAGTTTAAATGATTTTATAAGGGGATGTGTGGAATCGTGGTCAGTCCTTTAAAAAAATCAAGTGTGATGACCATATCTTCTCTTTCCCCCTTCATTCTGTTTATGAAGAATATTACATTAAATGATCTTGTGTCTTGCATTCCTTACTTTGGTAGTTTATGTGTTTTTAGGAATTTGTCAATTTCATTTAGGTTATCAAATTTCTTATGCACAGTTGTCCATCGTGTTCTTGTATAATAATATTTTTTATTTCTATAACATAGGGTTATGACCCAACTTTTACTGATTTAAATAACTTGAGTTTTTTCTCTTATTCTTACTCAATCTTCATAAAGGCTTAGCAATGTTGTTTATATACTCATAGACCCAATTTTTCTTTTGTTGATCTTGCTACACCCCCGGCCCTATTTTTTATACTTTATTTTGAAACCAGGTCTCACGATGTTGTGGAGGGCCTCATTAAGTAGAGAGAGAGAGAGAGAGAGAGAGAGAGAGAGAGAGAGAGAGACAGGGAGAGAGACAGGGAGAGAGATAAAGATTGCTGAGGCTGGCCACGAACCTGGATCCTCCGGTCTCCGCCTCCCAAAGTACTGGGATTACAAGCGTGCGCCACCACGTCCGACCATCTTTTGTTGATCTTTTCTATTTTCCTATTCTATTTATCTTTATTACTGCTTTCATTCTATTGTCTTTGCTTGCTCTTCTTTTACTAGTTCTTTAAATGATGATAATAATAAAGAATTATTATTTGTTTAAAATCTTTCTTCTGATGGGCATGGTACTGCATGCTTGTAATCCCAGTACTTGGGAGGCTGAGACAGGAGGATCACAGGTTCGCAGCTCAGCTAGTTAGTGAGGCCCTCCTTAACTTAGTGAGACCCTGTTTCCAAATAAAGAATAAAAAATAGGGTTGGGGGTGTAGCTCGGAGGTAGAATGCCCCTGGGTTCAATCCCCAGTACCACAAAAAACAAAAAAATCTTTCTTCTTATTTAATATAGGCACTTACAAGTACAAATTTCATCTGATCACTGTTTTTGCTATATCCTATGTTTTAATATGTTATTTTTCATTTTAATTTTTATTCATGTTTGTTTTCATTTTAATTTCTCTTATAATTATCAGACACACCATAATCCTCTTTTGGGTCCTATTTGCATGGTTTTGGGTCACTATCTAGCATCCTTTCATGTCAACCTAAAGAATACCCTCCAGCATTTCTTGTAGGGCGTGTGTAGTAGTGACAGACTCTCAGCTTTTGTTTATCTGGTAACGTCTTCATTCTTTCTGCATTTTGCAGATATTCACGCAGTCTGAATTACCTTTTACTATCCTTTCCTGTTTTTCTACGCCTGGACTCCATTTCTTTTCCTCATAGATTCAAAGGAGCACTGGGCTGCACGGTGGGGTGGTCAGGGTGGGGTCCCACACTGGTCAGGGTACTGTGTCAGTCGTGGGGGGCTGTCTTTGGGATGGAGTCAGGGCCTCGCGAAGATGTGGGGTCAAGCAGGAACTGCGGGGTCGGCGCTGCCCCTTCCCTCCTCGGTCCTGCGCTCTCCTCTCCGGGATGGGCGCGGCGGCGGCGCGGACCCGAGGCGGGCCAGGGCCCCTAATCTGGCTGCTGCTGCCGTTGCTGCTGCCCCTGAGCCCCGAGGCCACCACGGCCACGCAGCCCGGCAGCCCCAGCCCCTCGCAGGCTCCGGGGGAGGTGGCCGGCAGCCCGGGGGTGCAGGATGGTGCGAGGCCGGCCGCTAGGCCCCAGGGCTCTGCGGGAGGGGCCCAAGGTCCGTTTGAAGGGATCCGACTGGGAGTGGGGGTTGGGCGCAGGCCAGGGGCAGAGGGGAAGCCACCAGTGTCTTTTCTTTGCCTCCCCTCCAAACCAGGCGGCCCCAGAGACGACGTCAACCGAGGTGGGTCAGGTCCCCCACTACCTGGGTGAGAATCCTCCCCGGGCCATAATACAGGGGCCAGAGTCCACCCCGGGGCTAGGTGGAGAGGACAGAGCCGCTGCTGAGGGAGGGCGGGTGGGCCTAGAAGTCTCAGGTCTCCTCCCAGAGGCCCCGGGAGCAAGGACAGGGAACAAGACACCCCCTGGCCAGGGCCTGAGCCCAGGTCGTCTTCCTTAGCCCTACCCGCTCTCCTTTTCACGATGGACCGTCCTGAATTTGATGGGAAGAGCCACACAGCACCCGAGTCCTGCCAGTGTATTTCTCCTCCCTGGGGCGCTGGGGTGAGGTGGAGGGGGCACACCACTTAGAAACCATGCCTCTGAGCAAGTGACATTAGTAACCTGCGAGACCTTCGGTTCCTTGCCCGAGGCCAGGGCTGCCCTCCGTCATCTGGGCCGGTCACTCGGCCCTTGGCTCTGGTCTTCCCCTTGTGGAGGAGGGCCTCCTGGGACGGGGGCCTTCTCCGTCCTCTCTAACAGGCGTGAGCAGGTGTCTCTGCAGTGTGCGGGAAGCCCACCGTGGTGGAGAAGGTGTATGGCGGCCAGGACGCCGAGGCTGGCCAGTGGCCGTGGCAGGCCAGCCTGCTGTACCGTGGCAAGCACCTCTGTGGAGCAGTCCTCATCAGCTCCCGCTGGCTGCTCTCCACCGCCCACTGCTTTGTCAAGTGAGTTCTCCAGTCCTGGCCCCGCCCCGAGAGCGTGGGGAGGAGGAGGAGGAGAGGGGGACAGGGCACTCTGCCGCCCCTGCCTGGCCCACTGCTCCACAGGCACTCGCCACCCAGCACCTCTTTTGTCTGCCCGGCTCCCTAGCCTCCTTCATCCGCGGCTCCGTGTGTCTGTTCCTCTGACGCAGGCGTGCCCTGAGAGCTTTGGCACTGTCCCTCACACCCTGAGTCAGATTCTAGGCAGAGACCACATGTGACCAGCAGCAAGCGATTTCTCTCACGCGCCTGTAAAACTGCATTCCTGGGGGAGCCCTGGTTGCCCCTCCCCTGTGTCAGTCTGTGGGGCTCCCTGACCTTGCAGAATGACAGACGGGGACAGTCAGGAGTCTTAACTCTACCAGCCTTCCTGGGCTTGACTCTGCCTGCTTTTTAATTTATTTACTTTTTGGTATTGAGGATTGAACCCAGGGGCATTCTACCACCAAGCTACACCCCCAGCCCTTTTGATTTTTTTAATTTTGAAACAGGGTCTCACTAAGTTGCTAAGGGTCTTGCTAAGTTGCCAAGGCTGGCCTCCAACCTGTGATCCTCCTGTCGCAGCCTCCCAAGTACTGGGATTATAGGTATTTACCACCATGCCCAGAAGTGCCTGACTTCTGAACATGTGGAAGGACCCCCAGGGGATGGGGGCTTTGTGGACCAGGTCAGGGAGTAGCAGCTGGCACACTCCTGGCTTTGAGACCCCAGTTGGGTCCTGTTGGCGTCTGTTCTGTGCATGCTTCCGGAGACCCTCCTTAGCACCAGATGGTGAGATTCCATGCCACTTTGCCTCCATTATTTCAGGTGATTCAGGAGAGAAAGCTCCAAGCGGCCAAGGAGGGCAGACCTGAAGGAGGGTGGTCCAGAGAGATGCTCTAAGCTGCGGGGAGGCCGGAGGAGTTGTGGGGGCTGCCATAGGGAAGGGTTGGGCCCAAAGTGTGGGTAAGGGCCTGCCAGGCAGGGGAGGTCCTTGTTCCTGTGCAGGGACAAGGAAAGCTCCAATTTCGTGTGCTCATTTTTGCATTTAGCAAGTCCTTTGTGAGGGCTTGCCACCAAGGGAACGAACAGCCATTGGGGAAGGGGCAAGAAAGGTGGTTTGGCCGGGGAATGGGTGACGAGGAGCTGTCACAAGAGACACGGTAGCCAGGCATGGTGGCGCATGCCGGTAATCCCAGTACTTGGGAGGCTGAGACAGGAGGATCGCAGGTTCTAGAGACCAGCCTCAGCTACTTAATGAGACCCTGCTTCCTAATAAAAAAACAGGGAGTGTAGCTCAGAGGTAGAATGCCTCTGGTTCAATCACCAGTACCAAGAAGAAGAAGAAGAAGGAGGAGGAGAAGGAGAAGGAGGAAGAGAAGGAGGAGGAGGAGGAGGAGGAGGAGGAGGAGGAGGAGGAGGAGGAGGAGAGACACATATATCATTCAGCCTTTCATCGCTATGATAAAATATCTGAGGAAATCATGTTAAAAGGAGGAACATTTCTTCCAGCTCATGGTTTCAGGGGTTTCAGTCGATGGTCACTTGGCCCTGTTGCTTTGGGCCTGTGACAGCCCAGCACACCATGGCAGGAGAACTTGGTGGAGGAGTCCTCTTCACCACGCGGCATCGGGGAAGCATAGCGAGAGATAGAAGAGGAGGCCAGGATGCCACTATACCTTCAAGGGCACGCCCCCAATGATCTAACTTTTTTCTACAAGGCTCCACCTCTTAAAGGTTCTACCATTTGCCAATAGGGCTGGCCATCAAGCCCTTAGTACTGGGCCTTTGGGGGATATTTAAGATCCAAACCATACCACTGGGGAGCCGGGCGTGGTGGCGCACGCTTGTAATCCCAGTACTTGGGAGGCTGAGACTGGAGGATCCAGGTTTGTGGCCAGCATCAGCTACTTAGTGAGGCCCTGTTTCAAAATAAAGAATTAAAAAAATAGGGCTGGGGGTGTAGCTCGGCGGTAGAATGCCCCTGGGTTCAATCCCCAGTACTGGAAAAAACAACAACAACAACAACAACAACTACAACCGTACCACTGGGATTGAGCCAGACTTCTTGTTATGTAAAATAAAAGGGGCCTTTATTTGAGGACCCCACCCAGGTGCCTTCCGGCATTAAGATTCTCTACTCTGATCCTATGGTGTGGTTGGAAGCCCTGTGTCCTGAGGTTGTGAGTAGAATATTCATCCACCTAGAGAGAGAGGCTCCTGGTTATCAGGATGGAGGAGACAAAGCTGCTGGAACCACAGCAGAGAGGGGGGCCAGAGCAGCATGGGCAGTGAGACAGGCAGGATCCGAGATGGCGGTCATAATGGGTCCTTCCCCCTCCAGCAATTCCCAGGCCCCGGAGGATTATCGCATTCTGTTGGGAAACACTCATCTGTACCAGCAAACCCAGCACACCCAGAAGATGTCAGTGAGCCAGATTATCACCCACCCGGACTTCGAGAAGTTTCATCCCTTCGGAAGTGACATTGCGATGCTGAAGCTGCACTTGCCTGTGAACTTCACACCCCACGTGGTTCCTGCGTGCCTACCACCCCCAGACATGCGGCTGACCAAGAACATGTCCTGCTGGATAACGGGCTGGGGGATGCTCTCCGAGGACAGTGAGAGGGCCCAGAAGGGGGAGGAGGGGGCAACAGGGAAGGAGGAGCGATGAAGGGCAGTAAGGGAAGGTGGATCAGCCAGGAAAGAGGTCCGTGATGCCTCTAAAGCACTGGACACGCTGGCCACCTGCACCTCATTTCCATGATCATGAGAAGGCATACGATTCCACAGCTGCAGAGTGCCCTGAGACCCAGGCCCTGAAGTTCTGGGAACCCTTGCCTTTTGGAATCCAGGATCTTGGTTCGAGTCTTCATGGTTTTTGATTCTGGGGTTTTAATCAGGCCATGAATCTGAGATGATGGAATTCAACTCAAAAGACATGCTTGAGGGCTAGCCCATTGCAGGCTGTGTCAGTCAGCTTTCTGCCACTGTAACCGAATATCTGAGATAGTCAACTTAAAAAGAGGAAGGGTGCCGGGCATGGTGGTACATGCCTGTAATCCCAGTACTTGAGAGACTGAGACAGGAGGATCACAGGTTCAAGGCCAGCCTCAGCAACTTAGTGAGACCCTATTTCAAAATAGAATAGGGCTGGTGGTATAGCTCAGAGGTAGAATGCCCCTGAGTTTAACCCCTAGTACAAAAAAGAAAAAGAAAAAGGGTTTATTTTGGCTCATGTTTTACAGGTTGCAGTCCATGGTCAGTTGTCACGTTGCTTTGGGCCTGTGGTGAGATCGCACATTGGGGCAGGGGGCAGGGCTGCTCACCTCGTGGAAGCTAGGAAGCAAAGAGAGGAGGAAGAGGGAGAGCAGGGGCTCGTTCCAGGACACACCCCAGCAACCCAGCTTCCTTTCTCTAGGCCCTACCTCCTAAAGGTTCCAACCCCTCCCATGGGCTGAAACCAATCCTTCAGCATACAGGCCTTTGGGGGGACATTCCAGACCAAACTGAAGCACAGGCCATCACCAAACACTTCGGAAGGTGCTTGGGAAAAGTGGGAAGAAAGCCACATGTGGCTTCCGACCACTGAGCCTCCGTAACGAAGTTGGAATACTTACAACGGAAGCGCGGTCAGCCGCTCTGAACTTCACTAGCTCCAAGTCTGCTGACTTGGTCTTCTCGTCAAGAGGAAAATGGAGAGAGGTTTTTGTTTTGCTTTCTTAGATTGAAAGAAGAGAAATGTAGGCAAAGACTTATTCACAGGAATACTTACTAAAGGAAGGATTGTTTATGATTTGAGGAGTATGATTATGATGTAAGGTTAAGGAGAAAATAATATAGATTTGTAATGATTTGTAGGGTCATAATTTGGTACATTGTTTCTCGGCAGAGGTGCTATAGGTATTTGGACAGAACATATCTTTTTAATTTATTTTTAATTTTTTGGTACTGAGGATTAAACCCAGGGGCATTCTGCCTCTAAGCTACAGCCCCAGAACTCTATATTTTTATTTTTATTTTATTTATTTATTTTTTGTGGTACTGGGGATTGAACCCAGGGGTGTTCTACCTCCGAGTTACACCCCCGGCCCTATTTTTTATACTTTATTTTGAAACCGGGTCTCACAAAGTTGCGGAGGGTCTCACTAAGTAGCTGAGGCTGGCTGTGAACCCGGATCCTCCAGTCTCCGCCTCCCAAGTACTGGGATTATAAGCATGCACCACCACGCCTGGCCCTATATTTTTTATTTTGAAACAGAGTCCCACTAAATTGATGAGGCTGGCCTCAAACCTGTGATCCTCCTGCCTCAGCCTCCCAAAGTACTGGGATTACAGGTGTATGCTACCACGCCCAGCAGAACATATCTTTTTTGAGTAGGGCTGTCTGCATATCCATGATCTATGCCCACTAGATGTTAGGAACATATGACAGCAGCCCCAGCATACACACACACACACACACACACACACACACACACCTTCATTCTTGAAGGCAGGGACCACATCTTGTTTTAATGTGACAATCTGTGCCTCAGGGCCTGGCACCTGGTAGGTACTCCATTGCACAGTACCACCCTGGCACAATAAATTGTAATTTTTTGCCTGTACCCTGTAGCCTCCAAGTGGGCCTCCCAGTCTCCACCCTCAGGTGCCCTCACTTGAGTCTGAACACAGCTACCAGAGTGTCACTCTAAAACATGTCATGTCCCTTCCCTACCCAGTACCTTCCAGTGCCTTCTCATCTGTGCTTAGAATAAAATCCAAAGTTCCAGCCTTGACTGTAAGGCCTTGCACGATGTTGGTGCTCTGTCCCCTTTGCCTTGTCTCCTACTGCATCCCTAACACGCCACCCCAGCCCCGTGAACCGCCTTGCCCCTCCTTGAATATGCCAGTGCCGGCTCCATCCCGGGACCCTGAGCTTTGCTATTTTGCAAGCCTAGCCTGCTCTCCCTCTATTCTTTACATGGCTGCTTTCTTCTTTACATTTACAGCCCAGCTACTCCTCTGAGGAGTTTTACTTAATCATGTGAGCTAAAATAGGCAACCTCGATGATCATCTCCCTGTTTTATTTCCTTCATACTTGAAAAATCTTTTATTTACTTCAACTGCTCTGTCTCACCCTAAATAATTAGTGTCCAAAATATACCTAGCGTGAGGACAAATGAATAGATTAGTGATTGGGTGAGTGAATGGATGGGCAGATAGTTGGGAGGATGAGTGGGTAGATGGAAGGGAAAATGGATGTGTGGATGGATGAATGGATGTGTGGATGGATGAATGGATGTGTGGATGGATGGATGGATGTGTGAATGGATGAATGGATGTGTGGATGGATGGATGGATGGATAGATGGATGGATGGATGTGTGGATGGATGGATGGATGGATGGATGG
>PVJS01039753.1:7038-18858 GCA_004027185.1 Glis glis | reverse complement strand
CGGAGGATCCGGGTTCGTGGCCAGCCTCAGCTCTCGCTCTCTCTCTCTCTCTCTCTCTCTCTGTCTCCTTAGTGAGGCCCTCCGCAACTTCGTGAGACCCGGTTTCAAAAATAAAGTATAAAAAATAGGGCCGGGGGCGTAGCGCGGAGGTAGAACGCCCCTGCGTTCAACCCCTGGTACCGCAAAAAAAAAAAAAAAATAGGGCTGGGGGTGTAACCTGGAGGTAGAATGTCCCTGGGTTCAATCCCCGATACTGCCCAAAAGAAAAAAGAAACAGGTCAAGGGACTCCTGGTCCAGGGTCTGAGGGGAGTAATGGGGGCAGGGCAAGGCAGTGGAAGTCCCAGGACGCTTTTTTTTTTTTTCTCGGTACAGGGGATTTAACCCAGGGGCATTCTACCTCCAAGCTCCACCTCCAGCCCTATATTTTAATTATTTTTGAAACAGGGTCACACTAAGTTGCTGTGGCTGGCCACGAACCTGTGATCCTCCTGTTTCTGCCTCCCAAGTACTGGGATTATAAGCATGTGCCACCATGCCTGGCTCCAGGAAGTCTTTTTTTTTTTTTTTTTTTTTTTTTGCAGTACTGGGGATTGAACCCAGGGTCATTCTACCACTGAGCTACACCCCCAGCCATATTTTTTGTTCTTTATTTTGAAACGGTCACTAAGTTGCAGAGGGCCTCACTAAGTAGCTGAGGCTGGCCGAGAACCCGGATCCTCTGGTCTCAGCCTCCCAAGTACTGGGATTACAAGCGTGCACCACCACGCCTGGCTCCAGGAAGTCTTAAAGAGGTCCAGTACCCTGTTCCAAACTCCACAAGAGCTCTGGGTCATTCACACTTAGAATAAAAATTCCCAGCCAGGCGTGGTGGCTTAGGCAAAGGTTGTGGGGTCAGTGTGCAGATTGATCTATGCCCCATACCACGTGGACAGGCTCGCAGGGAGTGTCTCCCCCGCCCCGAGTGTGGCTACAGTGGCTGAGGACAGTGCAGCCAGGAACAGGGCTGGGTCCCTTCTGTGTGGCCCCATTCTGCCCACTCCTGACAGCTACCGGGCAGGGATGAGCAGCCAGCAGGTGCGCTGGAGCAGGTAGGGAAGCCAGCCTGCTGGGGCTTTCTGGTTTTGCTTCTTTCTCTTGGGCACAGCGGACAGCGGGGGTGGGGGCCACCTGTCCCACAGCTGAGGCAGGTGCCGCTGACCAGCAGGGGTCCTTGTGGTTGGATGTACATCTGGATGGAGCAACCTAAAACCCCCGAGTCCCTTGCTCGTCCTGGACTGGGCTCCCACCGAGCGTAGCCCAGAGGGCTTTGGGTTAACCCAACCAACGCGCCAGGTTTCTGGAGCTGCCCAGCACCAGGCTGCAGCCCTCCGGTGAGGGCTTTGCTTGATGCCCTCACGGACATCGTCAGACCTCCAGCTGCAACCAAGGCCAAGCCGCTGCTCGCTGGCACCAGCAATGGGTACGAGAGACCCAGCATGCCACGGAGCCCAGACTCCGCATCCACAGGGGCCTCAGGGGTCTATGCAGATGCATTCAGGGCATCCATAACCCAGCCCTCTGGACTTCCTAGCAGTTTCCATCACTTTCCTTGGTTCTGCAAAAAACAGGAGAGGCAGTGGAGAGACAGAGAGCACAGAGTCACCAAACACCAGAGGGGATCAAAGCCCAGGTCTTCTGTGGTCACCGAAGCTGCAACTTGTCACAGAATCAGAATACTGCAGGCTGTGGTCTGGAATGGGCCTCTGGTCCCAGGCCC
Organism: Glis glis; assembly: GCA_004027185.1. Classification (NCBI taxonomy): domain Eukaryota; kingdom Metazoa; phylum Chordata; class Mammalia; order Rodentia; family Gliridae; genus Glis; species Glis glis. Next base: position 17,101 of record PVJS01039753.1, on the reverse strand, counting down.
CAGTTCATGGGACTACAGAGGAGGTGGAAGGAGTCCCTCTGTCACTCCTTGTCCTTCTGAGTAGTGGGCCAACCCCTGGGGCCACACTGAACTGGGCTATGGTACTATTCTTTACAGGTCTATGCTGCAACTACTGCTACTGTCCCAATTCACAGATGATACAACTGAGGCACAGGAAGCTTAACCCTCCCACCCAGAGACCAAAAGCTGGACTTGCAATCAGTCCCATCTTTCCTGTGTCCAGAACTGCAAAGCACAGCAAAGTAGGTATAGACAGGAGTCAACTTCCGGCACAGATGCTAAATGCACACATGCCTCACCCTTGCTGGGCCTGTTTCCCCAAATTGTAAAATGAGAACATCTAAAAGTATCATCATTTATCGGGTTATTTCAAGGATTAAATTATTTAGTATCAGCCAAGGGCAGTGGTGCATGCCTGTAATCTCAGTACTTGGGAGGCTGAGACAGGAGGATAGCAGGTTCAAGGCCAGCCTCAGCAACTTAGCAAGACCATTTATATTTATTTATTTAATTTGCGGTACTGGGGATTGAACCCAGGGGTATTCTACCTCCAAGCTACACCCCCAGCCCTAATTTTTATTCTCTATTTTGATTTTTTTTTTTTTTTGCGGTACCGGGGATTGAACCCAGGGGCATTCTACCTCCGGGCTACACCCCCAGCCCTATTTTTTATTCTTTATTTGGAAACAGGGTCTCACTAAATTGCAGAGGGCCTCACTAAGTAGCTGAGGCTGACTGCGAACCCGGATCCTCTGGTCTCAGCCTCCCAAGTACTGGGATTACAAGCATGCGCCACCACGCCCAGCTTTTATTCCCTATTTTGAAACAGGGCCTCATGAAGTTGCAGAGGGCCTCACTAAGTAGTACAATCCTCCAACCTCCGGTCTCAGCCTCCCAAGTACTGGGATTACAGGCATGCACTACCACGCCTGGTGAGACCCTGTTTCAAAATAAAATTGCCGGGCTTGGTGGCCCATGCTTGTAATCCCAGTACTTGGGAGGCTGAGACGGGAGGATCGCAGGTTCACGGCCAGCCTCAGCTACTTAGTGAGGCCCTCCACAACTTAGTGAGACCCTGTTTCAAAAATAAAGAATAAAAAATAGGGCTGGGGTGTAGCTCGGAGGTAGAACGCCCCTGGGTTCAATCCCCAGTACTGCAAAAAAAAAAAAAAAAAAAAAAAAAAAAAAGCTCTGAGCAGCGGGATGTTTGGCCCCACCCGGCAGTATGGCTGCAGCCCAGACAGGCCCAGCCCAGCCGGCAGCAGCAGGGGGCAGGATGTCCCACGGATCCCGGCCAGCTCCCTCCTCTGCAGTTTGAAAAGAATCAGCCGGGTTAACCCTCCCGGGCCTGGCCTCTTGGGGTTCTGTGCCCAGGCCTCTGAGGCAGATGCGGAGCTGGCCACCCGCCTACCGAGGCTCCTGACCCTCAGTGTGCTCATCTGTCAAACGGGTCCCCCTAAGCACCGGGGACGCGGAGGGGACGCTCCGCCTCGGCGCCCGTGGCGGGTAGCCCGGGTTATCTGGCCTGCTGAGGTCCGCCCGGGACGGAGGTGACTCTGCAGCCCTGGCCCCTATCGCTTCCTGACTTCATCTCGGGAAGGCCACCGTCAGGGAGGACGGACAATTGGAAAGGTCCGTACCCTCCCGGAGATCACGGAGGGGCCGCGGCCGTGGGGACTAGCCCGGGTCGGGCGCGGCGCCTGGGCTGGTTGCGGCCGCCTGGAAGTCCGCTCCGCGCCGTGTGCAGCCCCGAGGCGCCCGCCGGGCCGGGTGGGGAGCCCGCAGCTCCTCCTCCGCCCCGCCCCGCCCCGCCGCCAGGAAAGGCGCGGCGCCTTTAAGAGCGCGCGGCCCCGCCCGCCCCTCCGGCCGGATCCGAATTCCAGGGAGGCGGGGCGGCGACGGGAGGCCGCGGCGGCTGCGGGATCCCGAGCTCCGGCGGCGCCTCCCTGCGGCGGCCCGGCCGGCCCCGCCGGGGCGATGCTCCCCGCGGCCGCGGGCTGAGCCAGGTGAGCGCGGGACCCGGCAGCCCTGCCCGGCGCGCCGATGGGGCCGGCGGCGGACGCTCGGCCTCTGGCCCCGAGCTGTGTGACCTTGGGCGGCGCTGCGCCCTCTCTGGGCCAGGCCCGAGGACCGCCATTCGCCATCCTGGCCCGGTGCGCACCGGCCTGGGGCGGCCTCTCCGAGGCCCGGGAAGGACGGGCTGCGGGATCGCGCCCTGCGGTGAGCAACGCTGCGCCGCCGGGAGCACCCCAACTCCTCCGCCCACGGCTCAGCGACCTTCAGCGAGCTCCTACCCTTCCTGCGCCTCAGTTTCCCCATCTGTAAAATGGAGATAATATCTCCACCGTTGCTGCTGGTCTGAGGTTGTTGCGACGGCACAGTCTCCAGGGGAGGGGCGGAGATGGCGCTGAACAAGGCAGGCAGCCCCTGTCTGAGGCCGGCCCTGGGCCCCTCTCCTGTGTGCTGGGGCCCACCCTGTTGGCTTCAGGTCTTTAGGTCCCAGCTCTTTGTGTAGGTCACAAACCTGCCTGGGAGCTGGCTTCAGCCAACCCCCAGAGCCCACCCCAAGAAAGGGCCGACCAGCAGTCACGCTAAGTTACAGATGCACGTTATCCCGTTGAATCCTTCCAGGCAGGTGATTTTTCTTTTTCTTTTTCTTTTTTCTTTTTTTCTCGTACTGGGGATGGAACCCAGGGCCTCCCACATGCTAGGCAAGCACTCTACCACTGAGCTACATCCCCAGCCTTTTTATTTTATTTGGAGCAGAGTCTTGCTGAGTTGCCTAGGCTGCCCTGGAACTTGTGATCCTCCCAGACAGGTCATGCTACTGTACTCATTTCACAGATGGGGAAACCGAGGCACAGAGACATTTCTCACAGCCTGAACTTCTAGCAAGGCATTTGGCCCCGGGTGACAGGCTAGTGCAGGTGGGCTAGAATGTGGCTTGCGGGGTCCTCAGAGTAGTCCTAACCTGTGTCCCCATCCACAGTGACTTGGCTGGCCCGGGCATGGCGGACCCAGTGGCGGGCATCGCGGGCTCAGCGGCCAAGAGTGTGCGGCCATTCCGCTCCAGCGAGGCCTACGTGGAGGCCATGAAGGAGGACCTGGCAGAGTGGCTCAACGCCTTGTATGGCCTGGGTCTGCCTGGTGGTGGCGAGGGCTTCCTGGCAGGGTTGGCCACGGGCACAACCCTGTGCCGGCATGCCAACGCTGTCACCGAGGCCGCCCGCGCCTTGGCCGCTGCCCGCCCGACCCGAGGTGTGGCCTTCCAGGCTCACAGCGTGGCACCCGGCTCCTTCATGGCCCGAGACAACGTGGCCACCTTCATCGGCTGGTGCCGCGCTGAGCTGGGCGTGCCAGAGGTGCTCATGTTCGAGACTGAGGACCTGGTGCTGCGCAAGAACGAGAAGAGCGTGGTGCTGTGCCTGCTGGAGGTGGCGCGCCGCGGGGCCCGCCTCGGCCTGCTGGCCCCCCGCCTCGTGCAGTTCGAGCAGGAGATTGAGCGGGAACTACGGGCCGTACCCTCCGGCCCCAACGCCCCTGCTGCTGGGGAAGACGCCTCTGGAGCCACCACGGCACCAGGGGCTCCCACCCGTGGGCCCCGCATGACCCTCAGCGACCTGCGCAACCTCGATGAGTTGGTGAGTCCCCCGATGCACACAGTGGGTGGCCCCACTCCTGCCTGCTTCCGCAGCCCAGGGACCACACAGTCAGTGCCCATGGTCCGTCCCTGCCCACTCTGGTATCTGCAGGACAGCCTGCCCCACAGAAAGGGTGCATCTGTTGAGTGCCGAAAGTATACCTGGCCTCAAGGAAATGGGCAGGCCCAGAGAGGGAGAGGTCACACAGCACAGCTGGGCCTGGGATAGCATCCTGGTTCTTGGCATGATCTCCCCTTCTTTTGTGTGTTAAAGGTACACCACCCAGCCGGGCATGGTGGTGCACACCTGTAATCCCAGTACTTGGGAAGCTGAGACAGGAGGATCACAGGTTCGAAACCAGCCTCAGCAACTTAGCGAGACCCTGTTTCCAAATAAAAAATAAAAAGGTATAGCTTAGAATGCCCTTGGGTTCAATCCCCAGTACCAAAAAAAAAAAAAGTGTACCATCCAAATGCTGTTGCACTCGGCTGAGACAAGGTGTGGAAAGCCCTGGGCAGGGTGCCTGGTGCATGGTGGGCGCGCCCCGGGAGCTCCCAGAAGATCCGGCCCAGTGCTGGGAAGCCAGCCCCTTGCTGCTGCTGGTGGGAACGGGAAGGCCTGTTGGAGCTGCGGAGGCCTGCCTGGAGGTGCTGGGCACTGTCCCCAGCTCCCTCCTCCTTTCCCAGGGCCTAAGTGTCCCTGCCACCCCCACAGCTGGACCAAGAGTTTCCTTCTTATCTGGAGGTTAGGATGTGATGTGCCTGCCCAGGAGGCGGGCGGAGCTGTGTGCAGAGGCGGCCCCCACCCCCGGCCTGGGCCTGGGTCACCCGAGGCCCCACCTGCTCATTTCCTCTGGCGCCACTGTGGGCAGGGAGGCGGGCAGGGCCTCCCACACAGCCAGCCTGGCAGCTCTGGGCCTGGGGTGACATGTATGTGGTTGTGTGATTGCCAGGCCGGTGGCCTGTGTGTGCATGTGTCCCACGTGTCTAAGATATCCCCCCACATCCATGCACAGCCAGGGGTATGCGGTCCCCTGAGTCCACGGCCCGAGACTGTCCTCCCTGTGGCCCTCAGCCCCCTCTGTGATGTGGGTGGACGGGTAGTGAGGACGGGCTCCAGGGCTCCCCCAGGATTAGGATCTTTGAGGACAGTCCTCATTGGGGTCCCAGGCCCCCGCTGACCACCGTCCCATCATCTCATCCTGGCCAGCTTCCTGAGAAACAAGAAGGGGAGCTAGAGAAAGGTCCGGTGTGGAAGCTGCACCCGCACCCACGCCTGGGGCCACAGCCTCCAGCCCCCATTCCCGGAAGGACTTACTTCCTCCTGACCTCGGAGCTGCTGACTGTTAAGCCCCAGGAAGAGGGCCTTGACCCCTGACCTCCAGCCTCTCCTCTCTGCCTCAGGTGAGGGAGATCCTGGGCCGATGCACCTGCCCGGACCAGTTTCCCATGATCAAGGTCTCGGAGGGGAAGTACCGAGTGGGGGACTCCAGCCTTCTCATCTTCGTGCGGGTAAGAGTCCCGGGCTGGCCTCGCACTGGCCACCACCGGCCAGGGACACAGCTGTGACCTGCCCACCCCCGGCTCCCACAGGTGCTGAGGAGCCACGTGATGGTGCGCGTGGGTGGCGGCTGGGACACACTGGAGCACTACCTGGACAAGCACGACCCCTGCCGCTGTACCTCCACTGGTCAGTACCTGTCCCCTCCCCCCCGGGCTCCTCTTCCTGGCTCTGCCCCTCACATGCCTCCCGGTCTCTACGCAGCCCACCGACCCGCCCAGCCGAGGCCCCGCACCTTCTCCCCGCAGAGGTCGCCCACCCCCAGCCCCCGCCCCGGCAGCCCAGTCCCCGGGGGTGAGCGGAGGGGCTCGCGGCCCGAGGTGGTCACTCTCCGAAGCACAAAGGAGGGGCCGGAGCCCCCGCTCAGGTGAGCCGAGCCGCAGGGGGCGCGGGGCGAGCGCGGGGCGGGGCGGGCGTCCGCCTGGCCCGGATGGAGCAGTGACTCACACCCTGGGAAAAGTTCCCGTGGGTGGGGGCGGGCTGGCTTCCCGTCTCCATGGCAACCCGACCAAACCAACAACACAGCTGGGGCGGGCGGGCGGGGGGGGCTGGGCAGCGGCCAGTCCAGCCCGGGCTTCCTCCCGGGCCGCCCTGGGGAGACGAGGCCCGGGGACGGGGAGTGGGGGGCGCAGGCCTCGTCTCTTCCGCCACCTCGCAGCCCGAGCAGCCGCAGGAAGCTGCTGCGGAGTCTCTCACTTCTCCCTGGAAGTCCCCAGGACTGGCCGATGCCGGACCGGCTCCCACTAAAGTCTCCCCGTGGGCCCGCCGCCGCCCTGCCGTTCCTCCCCGCCCCGTCTACGCGCCAGTGATGCCCCCTCTCTCTTGTTCCCCTGCCCCAGGCCCCGGGACCAGCTGCCCCCCCTGCCCCGCTCCCGCCGCTACTCCGGGGACAGTGACTCCTCCGCCTCCTCGGCCCAGAGCGGCCCGCTGGGTGCCCGCAGTGACGACGCCGGCCCCGGCCCCCGGAGGGAGCGGCCCAGCCGGCGGCTGACCACAGGCACCCCGGCCTCCCCGAGACGGCCGCCGGCCCCTCGCAGCCAGTCCCGAGACCGGCTGGATCCGGGGCGGCCCCGGGCGGCCCCCCGAGGCCGAGGAGCCCAGCCGCCGGCCCCCAGCCCCGCCCGGCGGGCCCGCAGCCAGAGCCGCGACGAGCAGGCCGTGCTGCTGGTGCGCAGGGACCGCGACGGCCTGCACTCGGTGCCGCGGGGCAGGGGCGGCGGCGGCTCGGGCAGGAGCACCCCCCAGACTCCCCGTGCCCGCAGCCCTGCCGCGCCACCGCCTCTCCGGGTCTCCAGCGCCGGGCCCGAGTTGGGCGCCACACCCGCCAGCGTCTTCCGTACTCCCCTGCAGCTGGACCCGCAGCAGGAGCAGCAGCTGTTCCAGCGGCTGGAAGAGGAATTCCTGGCCAACGCCCGCGCCCTCGAGGCTGCTGCCAGCAGGGCCCCCACCGGACCAGCCCCTGACCCGGCTCGGGCCCCAGATCCCCCGGCTCCCGACTCGGCTTACTGTTCCTCCAGTTCCTCCTCTTCGTCCCTCTGCGTCCTGGGTGCCAAGTGTGGCCAACCCGGGGACTCTGGCCGGACAGCCAATGGGCTGCCCGGACCCCGCAACCAAGCCCTATCCAGCTCTTCCGATGAAGGCAGCCCCTGCCTCGGCATGGGGGCGCCACTAGATGCACTTGGGAGCCCCTTGGCTGGCCCGGATCCCTCGCGGGCCTGGGCACGGGGTCGGATGGACACACAGCCAGACCGTAAACCTTCACGCATCCCCACACCGCGGGGCCCCCGCCGCCCATCTGGACCCACAGAGCTGGGGGCCTGGCATCCCTTGCCATCCCAAGGGCCGAGCCAGATTCCTGAATGTGATGGATCAGCCTAGCTGCTCCCGGACCCCATTCCTCCTCCTTTTCCTTTGTGGCCTTAACCTGCCCTCTGCATCAGGGAGCCCCCTCCACCTCTTGAGTACCAGACCTCATGGGACCAGACCCCTTGGGACCACATGGCACAATGGGACCTCTGTTGTACATTCCGCTTGGGGGATGAGTGTTGCTATTTAATTACTAATATTATTGAATGCCTTAGAGGAGGCCGGGCCAGCCCGGTGTCCTGAGGACCTGTGCTCCAGCAGAGCCTCTGACAGTAAAGTTTTGCTCCAGCTACCTGTCTGTTTCTTGGGGACTCAGCTTTGGGGCCATCACACCCTTTTGATGGCCTTCTTGACAAGTTGAGACTGTGAAATTAACTGCCAGGGGTGGGGACAAGCCTGACCACTCTAATTTTCAAGCTTAAAGCTCGGTCCGGCCCATCCCAGAACAGCAATTCCAGGTGCATTTAAATTGTCTTTTATTACCTCGCGAGAGGGGTGACTCGCGAGAGAGTATGTCCAATGAAGCGCTAGGAGCAGTCTGAGTGCTTCCAATCAAATTCATGGCCAAGTCCTTTCCGTCCAATGGCCCAATGAAATCCCAGAAAAGGCTGGTCTTGTCCAATGGGGCGTAGGGCCTGTCTGGGTCCAATGAAGTTCAAAGAGAGGCCTGTCGCCCAGGGCACTGGTGGGAGCTTTCCTTATCCAATCAGAGAGCAGATTTCCTCGTCCAATCCCAGTGAAGTTGGGCAATCTTGTCCAATGCAATCACATGAGGCTGCAGCGCGCTGGATGCAGCGCCCCCTGCAGGCGCAGGGCCGGGTGTGCAGGGCGTGCACGCACCAGAGCGCAACGGAGAAGCTCGCGGAAGAGACGCAGGACGTGCCAGTTGTACTTGGCGGAGCACTCGAGGTAGCCGCAGCGCCAGCCCCTTCGCACCAGGGCGGCCAGCGCACGCCGAGGTCCGAAGCGCAGCCGCTGCCGGTCCCGCTTGTTGCCTACCACGAGGATAGGTGCTTCGGGTGCGCCCGCTGGCCTGGGGGCCGGATGAGGGATTAAAAGATGCGGTTCTGGGGACCCCATGGCCGGAGACACCCTCCCATGAATGTATGGATGGAGGTGCATCCCTTCCTCTGGCCAGAGACCCCCAGCAAACACCAAGCCCATGTCAGCCAAAGACCTCCTACTGCTGGAGACGGTGCCACGGGCAAAGGCCTGACCCAGAAGCCCCACGACGGTGGGAGAACCTACTCACTCCCCTCGGGCAAAGACCTGGCCGGGCCAGATGGGCAGGAGCTCCCCCCACCGCCTCCTGCCGCGCCCCCACCTGGTCTCCGCGATGCGCTGCCGCAGGGCCTTCACGTAATCAAAACTGTCCAGGCTGCAGATGTCGTAGACCAGCACGAAGGCGTCAGTGTCCTGCAAGCTCCAGTCCTTAGGGTCGGGAGACTCCTGGGGGAGGGAGGCCGGGACTTGAGGAAGCCTTCTGCTATCCTGCTGCTCCCTAGCCCTCTGCAGGAGCCCGGCCCTAAACCCACCGCCCATCCTCAGGCCTCTGTCACCCCATGTCCATCTCCATGCGCCCTCCCCCAAGCTCCCTGGGCCTACCGTCTCATGGTCGTCAAGGTAAAATTTTCCAAATCCTGCCTGGAGCCTGCCAGCCACCAGCCCTCCACCTCCTACCTCCTTCCCACCCCCCATCCTCTTCTCCCTTTTCTTCTTTCCAGCTTTCCCAGGCTCAACTCCATAGGCCACTCTCCTCCCTAGCCACCCTCGCTGGCTACTACTGCCTAAATTAGTTACTGCTGCCTAATTCGTCAAGACTAATTGCCGGCCATCCCGCCACCCCCACCCCGCACACACACTACGACTGTCCCAGCTGAACAGCTTAAGCCTTTAGCCTAAGAACCTGCTGCTCTTTCCACCTGGATTGCCTTTACCACTTCCTTACTCCAAGCTTCACTCCGCTTCCAGGTTCAGCTCAAATGCCGCCCCCTCCAGAAAGCCCTGCCGAATCCTGCCTGCTTTAGCTCTAAACCTCTTGGAGGCATCCAGCTCCAAAGATTGGAGGTCTGAGCCAGGTGTGGTGGTGCACGTCTGTAATCCCAGTACTTGGGAGGACTGCAAATTTGAGGCCAGCCTCAGCAATTTAGCAAGACCCTCAGAGGTAGAATACCCCTCAGTACAGAAAAAAGAAAAAGGTCTGAACTGGACTTTGCACCAATTACTAAATAAATGAATCTTTGGTTCAGGTCACAGAAATGAGGGAGGATCACCCCCTCTAGAAAGTCCACCGCCTTGCTGGACCCTGGTCTCTCCTGCTGTGGCTCTGCCCAAGGACCCAGGCACCGGGCTGCACCCTCAGGGCGGCTGGCCACGCTGCGCCACAGGCTGATCCAGACCCACCAGCGGAGGCAGGCAGAGAAGACAGACGCACCCCCGGGACAAGAAAGAGCCGCTTGGCAAAATCGCCCGGAGGGCTGAAACGTAATGCCAGGACCCACGTCTCCTTCAATCCCGTAACCCCGGGCGCCTGGGTCCCTCCACGTGGACTCGCACGTGTCCGCCAGACACACCCCCCCACCGCCCACGCCCCTGCCCAGCTCGGCCGCTACCTCGAGGCCGCCGGGGCTCGGGCCCGGGCCGGCGACGTCCCCGTCGCGGATGCTCAGGTCGTAGACCGCGCCGTCGAGCAGCACCGCGGGCCGGTAGAGGCTGGGTCCGTCCGTGGGCCGGTGGCGTTCCGGATAGTCACCGAACAGGAACTGGCGGATGATGGCCGTCTTGCCCACTCCCGGAGCGCCCAGAACGGCCACCCGCAGGCTGCCCCCCATGGCCGGCGCCGGCAAGCCTCATGGGCCGGCGGCGCGCGCCCGAGGCCGGGAGGCCGGGGACGGGATGGGGACCCGGACGGGGACCGGGATGGGGACGGGGACGGGGACCGGGATGGGGACGGGGACGGGGACCGGGATGGGGAC
>PVJS01039752.1:0-18760 GCA_004027185.1 Glis glis | reverse complement strand
ACACCTCAATTTCTCCTTCATGCTTTTTTCTTTTAGAAAGATACTGTTTACCAAAAAGAAACTTCAGCAGTACAGGAAAAACTATTTTCCCAATAAATTTACGAAAACCTAAGATTCCCAATGGAATCAAGATTATCTTCCCGCTACCACCACCTTAATATAATCACATGCTTATTGGAACACTAATATTCGCACCCTACAAGTACATTTACTTTCAACAACGAGGGTGATTCTTTAAAGTTTTCATGAGACACTTTACATAGTGTACCACCTTGGTTTGTTTAACACATGTACATTTTTGCTCTTACAAGTTCTCCTTTTCTCGCTGATATCAAGAATGCCAGACAGTTATGAACCTATCACTCCATGGGTTCTATATTGATTACCTTAAATGAGACAGTGCACATAAAGTACTTTGTAGAGTCCCTGACACACGATGAGGGCTTAGTGAGTGTTAGCTGATATTAGAGAAAATGCTCAGTGCATGATAATTACTGTTGTAATTACGTGGTCATTACAATCTTCCTACGCTCATCAAATACATGGAGGTCTTGGATAGAATAATGGCAAGTATTTTATTCTAGTCTTAGGGGAGTTTCTGAACCTTTTCATATGGCATGTGCTTCTAGATATGTTTGCTACAAGTTGTTGTTACAATAAAGGGATAACTTGTTAACGAGCCCAACAATGCGAGAGGTACAATATAAAGTTACGTAGCGTACTATTTATTAATCAAGTTAAAATTCTGCAAGATTTGATTTTAAGGGTTTCTAATATGAAGGAAGATATGAATACCAAAGGGAAGTAAAACAAAAGCTCATTGTGGGTATTTATTATTGTCAGTGGAATGAACTTGGAAGGTGTGACTGAGTATTTAGTCAAAACCATGTAAGATGATAAGATTTCATTTTTTATATCATTTTGGCATCGATAAGTCATGTGCAGACCTGTTAGGATAAGATTAAAAAGGAATAAATAACAGAGTTAGATTGAAAGGACTTTGGAGTTGGAAGCCAAATTAAGTCTCCAGGACAATCAAGTGACCAGTTCTGGGTACAAGTATCAGACTTTGAGATAAACAGAGATGAGGACCAACTGGGGGCATGAGGCTAGGAGGATCATGGAACCAATACCTCCCTTAAGTTAGGAGTTCTCTGTCATAGACTATAAATGGGGCCTAGTGTGTCCTCCCACTAGAATTTCCAGCGAGAATTCAGGCAGTTTTCCAGGCCAAATCTCTGATAGAGAAACTACCTCAACTAGCCAAGAACACTTCCTAGTGCATAGGTTTAGCATTAATTATAGATGCTTAAGAAAACCAAGCTCATAGTGTTGATATTTTTATAATAAACAATCTGATAATTGTATTATTCTGTCTTGTCATGTTTAAGAATGTTTTTGCCTATTGCAATAATAGGTCAGCCTTAAAATTCCAATTTAAAATGTATGGTTGCATACATAATTTATAAATCTGCTTTTATGTTAAATCTTACCCAACTTATTTAGAGTATTGGAAGAATTAAGAAAACAAAATATATCATATTTATAGGTTTAATTTTCTAAAATGATAAGGTTCTGGAAGAACTTGGAAAAATTGTTGTCAGGATAGCAGTACTTGCAAAGAAAATAAATGGCCAGGCGTGGTGGCGCACGCTTGTAATCCCAGTACTTTGGGAGGCGGAGACCGGAGGATCCGGGTTCGCAGCCAGCCTCAGCTCTCTCTCTCTCTCTCTCTCTGTCTCTGTCTCTCTCTCTATCTCTCTGTCTGTCTGTCTCTCTCTCTCTCTCTCTCTACTTAGTGAGGCCCTCTGCAACTTTGTGAGATCCAGTTTCAAAATAAAGTATAAAAAATACGGCCGGGGGCGTAGCGCGGAGGTAGAACGCCCCTGCGTTCAATCCCCGGTACCGCAAAAAAAAAAAAAAGAAAATAAATGATATTAGCTATGTTAATGCACTTAGAACTGTGCTTAAGCAACAAAGTTATAAATGGAGCAAAATACTATTCTAAATGATTTTCAAAAAATGTACTGATTTTTTGCCTGATAAATGAGATAAGATTTCTAAGGTAACTTCAATGAATTAAAAGTTATTTTTGTTTTAATCTTAAATAAACATGCAAGTAATCTTTTCTGCCCAACAAATCATTTGAGGGATCAAAAAAAAAGTCATGTTGACACAATTATGTACATTGGAAAGCAAGCAAATTGGTTTTGCCGGAATAGAGAAGATATTTGAGTTAAAAAAAATAGAAGAAAGCCGGGCGTGGTGGCGCACGCTTGTAATCCCAGTACTTTGGGAGGCGGAGACCGGAGGATCCGGGTTCGCGGCCAGCCTCAGCTCTGTCTCTCTCTCTCTCTCTCTCTCTCTCTCCTTAGTGAGGCCTTCCGCAACTTCATGAGACCCGGTTTCAAAATAAAGCATAAAAAACAGGGCCGGGGGCGTAACGCGGAGGTAGAACGCCCCTGCGTTCAATCCCCGGTACCGCAAAAAAAAAAAAAAAAAAAAATAGAAGAAAGAAATACAACATCAGGACAGGTGAGTGGTGGCTTCAGACTAAGCTTCCTCTTACATTGACATATAGAGAATCTCTCTATACGCTGAACAGATTTAAACAACAACGTGTCACTTTTCAATTTTAATGATTAGCAAGATGATGGTAATGCCATAATTGAGGGAATTTGAAATAATAAAACATTGCTAATGGCAAATCTAAACTGGTACACCTTTTGTAGGATAATATGGCCAAATAGTTCAATAGCCATAAAAATTTCCTACTTTCTTTATCTTACCCGTCCCATTCATTGTCATTTATCTTAGGGAAATAATAGGAAAATTTGTATGCATAGAGGAATTAATTATGGAATTAGGTAGGAGCAAAAATGAGAACTATCCTAAGCATCTATGGGGATTCAATAAGCAAATAATGTGTTAGGAACATATAGGATATTATGAAAAATTAAAATAATATTTACAAAGTCTGTGAAGCAACCTGGGAAAAGATACATGAGATCTTAAAAAGGAGAAATTCAGAAAACCTAAGTATATTTATGCTAGGGGAAAAAAACGAGTGAATTTTGTCTTTTAAACATGTTTTATGTTCTTTCAATTTATGTGGAATCAATACTTTTCTTTTTTGGTTAAAGTTAGGCCGTGTCTCATAATACTTACTGTGTTAACATCCTATTTTGAATCTACTATATATGAATTTGTCTATATTTAAATCTAGGAATTTCTAAGCAAGTTTATTCTGAAGCATTTGATAACTCCTACGGCTATAACATTTACTGGTGTGGGCATCTGTTGCCATACTGTGTCATCTTTTTTTCTGACAATAACATGTATGCTATGGCTCAGAGTATAACCTTACCCCCACTGAATTCACCCTTGCTGGTACTGTCGATCAAAATATTTTGACCTTCCCTGGCCTAGAAATATACCTTTTGTGTCTATTCCCTGGAGCCCCAAAACTATACTGGTTCTTGTGGATTCTAAATTCTGGTTTTTCAACTTTTCTTTCTTGGAGTTATTCCATATCCTTCCAATAAATTTCTGTCTTTGCTTATGTAAGCTGGATTTCTCCCATTGGTATCCTTAGATGTCTTTTTTTCTCAGGTCTTTACATAAGATAAGTGCTATGGGAGTACAGACAAGGGGAGTCCTTAACTCTGACTCAGGTCAGAAGAGGGTTCCTGTAGGAGGTTGCATTAATACACAGAATTTCTGCCAGTAACAATAAAGAGGAAAGGGCATTTCAGGAGTCCCACAGTGTTGCAAGAATATACCATATCTTTGAGAAACAGTTAATGGCCAGGCGTTGCTAGTGCCTATTTGAAATGAGGTGTTTCCCTCTTCCCCCCTCCCATCTCCCTCAGTTAGGTCGCCTTCTTCACTCATCTAAGGTTTCTCCTCCTTTGTCTTGACACAATGGAATTTTACTCAGCCATAAAGAAGAACAAAATTATGTCATTTGCAGAGAAATGGATGGAACCGGAGAACATTATGCTAAGTGAGATTAGTCAGTCACAAAAAGTGAAAAGTCGGATGTTCTCCCTCATATGCGGAAGCTAGGGAGAAACTGGGACATAGGAGGGACTCCAGACAAAGATGGAGATTCTTAAAGTTCTAGAAACTTCTTTTCTTCTTTATGGTGCCAGCATTTAACGCAGTGCCCAATATATACAGGGTTCATGATATGTTTGTTGAATAAATGGCTGAAGTAGAGGACTGGAAGTAGGAAAAAAAAATGAGACGCACATCACAAAGCTCTTGGAAGGTCATGTTAAGGCGTTTGGGTGTCTCTGAAGCCAGAGTGTTACCAGTGTTTTGAGTAGGGGAGTGAAAGGATCAGATTAATGAAAATGTAGAGAGGGAGACAACTATGATACACGAACATCAACATCAGAACTGTTGGAAAACACATACAGGCCATTCTGCATACATGTGGGTGGTATGTGTTCCACACGGAAAATATTACAGTGGAGACTGCATCTGTTGGGGACGTGGTGTAGAAGGTTCTCCCACTCCACGGAGTCAGAGTTTGGATCAAATGGCATTCTAACACCACACACTGAAGACTTCAGTTAGCTTCAGAAGAACTAACTTGCGTGTTAGACCCACTAGACACAATCTCAGTGTTCTGTGATGTTACACACCTTCCCATTTTCAGATCTAGTTAAAAGGTTAAATTTTATTTAAGATCAGAGTCCTGAGAAACAGCACAATTCAAGTATTGAGGGAAAGATTTGGATTGTGAGATCTTCTGTTTTGCATAAATTAGTAGAAAGGATATTCAAAACATTTGTCTGATGTACTTGGGTGGTGACATCAGCTATTTGTTTTTTCTGAACTGAGGATTGAACCCAGGGGCATTCTACCTCCGAGCTACACCGCCAGCCCTATTTTTTTATTCTTTATTTTGAAACAGGGCCTCACTAAGTTGCAGAGGGCCTCATCAAGTAGCAGAGGCTACTGCAAACCTGCAATCGTCCTGTCTCAGCCTCCCAAGTACTGGGATTGCAAGCATGCACCACCACGCCCCACTCAGCATCAGCTAATTTTTTAAGTTACCAGGGAATGGGGTGATATTGGCTCCGAGGATGAGAGTTTTGCATCAGAATTCTCGAGCGAGGGCTGGCCAGATAGGATTGAGCAATAAGCCTTATTGTTCTTTATTTTTAAACCTTATTATGCCTCACCTCTGTAGGCCCTAGTCCAGAAATTTTGAGGACAAAGTATCTGATATTGCTGCTCTAAGTTCCCTTTCTTATTCTCATCCTAACCCCCCACTCCTAAACAATAAAACACTGGTAAAGGAAATTCTCAAGAATCTACCCTTTCCACATACTGTTTCTCTGCTCTAGTTAGAATAGGAATTTGCAATTAGATGTTAGTAGGTATTTGCTTTTCACTCAACATACACAATGACAATAATCTCTTGTAAGGAGAGCCCCCAGGAACACAGTCCATTGAGAACAGAGGAGGAATGTAGCTCCAGTGTAGAGCAGCCTTGCTAGAAAAGAAAGGCATCTAATTGAATACTGGTGCATTTGCACACCAGGAAATTTTGGAAGTTAACATCAATTTCCTGATTCCACTTTTCTCTACTTAGAAATTGTATAAAAAGAAACATAGACATTTATAGCAATGGCAGGAAAGGTAAGTAACAAATAAAAACAGATTAAATAAGGATAGAAAACGAATCCCCCCAAAACATAGGAAACATGAATTTTTCCTTAATATGCTTTTACTCCACAATGTTGAACAAGAAGAGACATTGAACCTAGAACAGTATCATGAAGCTTTTTAGTTTAAAACAAAAAATCCCCACTTTTCTTGCAGGTTAAATTCCTCAGTTACACCAGTATGTATTAGAATGACTGGATCTGGGTAAATTCAAAGAAGGTTTACTGTACAATCAGAAAAAAACATTTCTCTTGGCCTAAAATGATATATTAATGGAAGGCTTAATTAACTATGTCCAATTGTTTTTGGTTAAGATGATGATGATGATGATGATGATGATGATGACGACGACGATGACGACGACAACCACAATGATGACAAAGACGATGATTTTTGTGGCACTGGGAATTGAACCCAGGGGTGTTCTACCTCTGAGCTACACTACACCCTCAGACAGTTTTTATTTTTTATTTTGAAACAGGGTCTCACTAAGTTGCTGAGGCTGACCTTGAACCTGCAATCTTCCTGTCTCAGCCTTCCAAAGTACTGGGATTACAGACTTGCACCACCACATCTAGCAGATTATTATTTTTATTATTTTTAATTTTTTTATTTAATATAATTTTATTGGTACATTGTAATCACACATCATAAAGAGGGTTTTTTTGCATTGTAATTATACATTTTGATATATGTCAGGGTATCAACATCATACATGCACACATTGCTCATTTAGCTCTCCCTCCAATCCCACACTATTCCCTCCCCCTTCCCTTCCTTTCATGAAAGATTATTATTTTTAAATGAACCATTTGGGACTGAGTTGGTGGTGCTTCCAATCAAACTGATAAATGTCATCATGAAAATCATGCTAGGGAACAATTTAAGACTCAGTTCTAAATCAAACTAGAGCTTCAGCTCTTGATTTCCCATTCTTTTTTTTTTTTTTTTTTTTGCGTTATCGGGGATTTAACCCAGGGGTGTTCTACCTCCGAGCTACACCCCCGGCCCTATTTTTTATCCTTTATTTTGAAACCGGGTCTCACTAAGTTGCGGAGGGCCTCACTAAGTAGCTGAGGCTGGCCCTGAACCCGGATCCTCCGGTCTCCGCCTCCCAAGTGCACCACGTGCACCACCACGCCCGGCTTGATTTCCCATTCTGGCATAAGGTAGAGTCACTATAGTTCTGTCTGGAAATGAGTCCTCTTTGCCCTTCATATGACCTCTGGTTGGTGGGAGGCTCTTCCTGGACACTCCCTACAGGAATTCCCATCCCAGGGATCACCCTTTCCATCTCGGAAAGATCCTGGCTCTGTTAGAACTCATTGTCTGTACTCTTCTTTCTTAAGACTGAACACTTTGATCCATCACCAAGCAACCTGGTAAACTAATGTGATCCGGGTGTGCACGTGGCACCCTCCCAGGTAATGTGATGGCATTTCAACACGCGCTTCCTGGAGACTAAACACTAAGGTGTGACTAACAGGGAAGGGGAAGGGTGCTCAGTATCAGCCACGGTGGGTGGGAAGGGTTTTTGGATGAAAGGCCTCCAAATGAAATGTTTTAGCCCTTATTCCACTGGTCTGCGTCCTCATTTACCTGAAATCCCTTTTCTCTCCTATTTTCTCTCTAGCTTTCACACATGAAAGAAAACACAGGATTCTTGACTTTCAGTGACTGGCTGATCTCAGTTAGCATAATAGTCTCTAGATCCATCCATTTTCCTGCAAATGACATAACTGTGTTCTTCTTTATGGCTGAGTAGAATTCCAGTGTATGTATATATGACATTTTCATTATCCATTCATCTGTGGACAGACACCTGCGTTGGTTCCAATATTTGGCAATTGTAAATTGTGCTACTCTAAACGTGGGTAGGCATGTATCTCTATAGTGTTTGGACTTTAGTTCTTTTGGGAAGATGTTGAGGAGTGGTCTAGCTGGCTCATACGATATTTCCATTCCTAGTCTTTTGAGGAACCTCTACACTGATCTCCATAGAGATTGTACTAATTTATACACCAATGGTGTATAAAAGTTCCTTTTCCCCCACATCCTCACAGGGGATGGGGGGAGGGAGGTGGGGAGGAGAAAGGGAGGATTGTAGAAGGAAACAGTTCAAATAATTCTACGTCCCTATATGAAGGTGCTACTACCAATCTCACTAACATGTACAGGGACGGGGTGAGGGAGCGGGTAGAATCTGGAGGGTTCACACCAAGTGCTGTGAACTTGTCGGCTTGTATCACCATGAACCTCACTATGATCAATAATTACAAGATACCAATAGAAGTACAAAAAGGTTTCTGCTCTTTCCCTCTAGTTTTGGACATATTATTGTCTCCAAACCAACCTGTAAGGAAATTGTTATAAAAGAAAGCATAATTCCCCCCAAGTCTTCTGTGGCTTTAGTCTTTACAAAGCGGAACTTTGGCTACCAAAGTTCCTGCCCTCTGTTCATCATGAAAAGGATTTGCCAACCAAGGTATTGGACAGGTGTCAATAGGTACCCACCCAGGGTAACTCTCTCTCTTCTACACCCCGGATGGATTTGCGGTAGGCTCTTAAGGAGGTGGGAGAAATCCTCATCTCTGAACCATCTATCTCCTGGTTTAACACTTCTCCGGTTCAGCTGGGCTTCACTTTTCCTGGGGTTTCATTAAAAGTGTTTAGCTTGTACAACAGCTAATAATTCTAGATTGTGGGAAGGAATTAAGTGGTTTATATTGTACCTTGGCAGTGGTACATTTGGAAATAAAAAGCAGGACCAAAGCTCTCTGATTAATCTAGGAAAAAGAGCCGCCTTCCCCACCGGGTATGCCTTCCACCTTGGCAGGCTAATTCCTGATGCCAGAGCCTGATCTTAGGGATTTATTTGTCTTTTTTTTTCCTGCCTTCTGTTGTTGTTTTCTTAGAAGAGTGAACTAAGCACTAGAGTTGTGGCAGTTTTCCTGTATTGAATTAAGGCCATGCTTTCGTTCTTTCTGAACTGCCTTTGATCTAGACATTCTGCTGCCCCGGGGCAAGGGCTGAGCAGCTGTAGCTCCCTCGGCAACGCCCTCTGGGGTGCTACCTGTGCCCAAGCTGCCTTGCTCACGCCTCCTGGGGTAGGAATGTATGTTTCACATGGGACCCAGACTCTGAAGTTCGCTATGCACAAAAGACATAGTCACCCTGGAGTAGCACACTGTAAGTCTGCTCTGGGCAGCATGGTAATTTGGACCACAGCTGTTATAGTTATGGCTAAACCTTACCAGATGACATGAGAAAAATATGAATTAAAATAAATAGACTCACGCCCACCAATCCTTGCTGAGAATAATGGATTACATAAGGGGCGTTATTTATGAACACAAAAACGCTAACATTTCAGTGGTGTCATCTCTTCTACAAACGTGGTATTCCCTTAGTTCATCTCTGCTTGAGTTCATTCTTTCTGAAAGTCTTTGCATGAATTACAACAAATAGAAAGGCCAGTTCTTAAAAGAGCAACATTGCACATGGTATCGGGAGAATTGGGGATTAGCAGAACTTCTGTTTGGGAAGTGGCTCGGGGGATTGGAAAGCAGACACCAAGGCTTACAGGAGTAGGTCATCAGTTTAAATTCAGCACAGCTAGTGGTGAATAAATGTCACTATCCATATGGCTTGAGTCCTTTGGAAATGTCTCTCACTTTTGGCCTTATGAAGCAAGGACATACCATCTATGCCGCGTTGGCATGTGGGGTTTGAGGGGTGCAGAAAGGGAAAGACTAGCTTTGGTCGTCGTAACGTAGCCTCCCTATCTTCATATCTATTATCTGATTTGAGAGTCACATAAGCATCACCACTTTATAGGTGAAGAAAACACAGACCTAAGATATTAAGCAACATGCCCAAGTTCACACAGCTCCCTGGCACAGGCACAGACAAACCTGAGGTCTTTGGACACCTACCCTGGTTCTGGCCCAACTCTAGTGGAGTACAGTATTTCTTCCCCAACTCTGAACTTGTCAACTTGAGGGCTGATCCAAATCTATGAAAATCCCAAAGCCATTATTAGGGATCTAAAAGTCCATAGGTGTACCAAAAATGCCCATGGCTAAAAATATCATATATATATATACATACATTGATATAAATATGATATATATACACATTGTTATTTCTCAAATGTATATCAATGCCCTAATGAGTAATTAAGATCTACATTCATTCAAAGGCTTCTGAACACATAGTAGCCCCTGAGTATTATATATTTTACTAAATACCACCCACCAAAAGTACAGTCACATTGTAGGTTTGTGTGTGGGTGTGGGGATGGGTTTATGATTGCTTTTAAATTAAAATGATCTTCACATGCAAAAACATTGGTAAGCAGCCAGTATGACAAGACCAGAATTTGAAATCAGGTTGTTTTGTTGCATTTTTTCTTTCTCTTTGTTGCTCAAATCAGTGCATTATATACTAAAAAGAGGAGGTAGCATTTCATTTATCTTCTTCTCATACAAGTCACTCCATTCATCCAAGAGTGAGAGAGAAACTAGGATATAAACAATAAAAGAGAAGATTCTCTATGCCCTGTTTGTTTGTTTGTTCATCCATTCATTTTTTGGTACTGAGGATTGAACCCAGGGGCAATCTATTTCCAAGCTACAACCATTCCCCCTTTATTTTTAAATCTTGAAACAGAGTCTCACTAAGTTGCTGAATGTCTCCCTCAGTTGCTGAGGCTGGCCTGGAACCTGTGATCCTTCTGTCTCAGCCTCTCAAGTCTGGGATTACAGGCGTGCACTACCACGCCTAACTTCTCCATGCCCTGTTGTCAGTAACTGGAAAAACATTTGCTAGGGAAAGCAGATACCAGCCAAAACCACATTCTAATCACCCAGCAGCGTCTCCATACCTGAGCATCAGGTCCAACCTTTTAGCCTTAGCTCACAAACAGGAAACAGGGCGGGCCCAGAGAGCAACCTCTGAAACAAATAAATTGAAGATCAATGGGCAGGGAGACAAATAAAATACAAGCGTGCACCTATAGGACTTGGTAGAATTGATTTTCCAAAATTAAAGTTGGATAACTTGCCCCTGGTGAAAAGTCATGGGGAATTAAAAAAAAAAGACATTAAGAGTGCTTCTTAATTCTCAAGTATTGGGAGGCCAAAGAGATCTTTCTTTAAAAAGGCATCCGCTGTTTTGAAGGCAGGAACTCTCTATGTGGTAATTTGGGTGTGTTGTATTAACAAAGATGGGAGAAACCTGCTACACCCAGAAATCAGCTTAAAATATGCCCAGGGACACCTACACAATGTAAAAGACATCAAGAAGGTTCCATGGAAAAGAGGTAGTGTTCCCTAAGACTGTTGGGAGAAATAGTCATACATTCTGAAGTTCCTTTTCAGTTGGATTATGATGTGAGACTATCATGCACCAATAAAAGTATTAAAAAATAGATTCAGGCCCATAAGTGGATGAGAGGAAAAAACCAACCAACCAATCTATTATCTTGGCATCAGTGGGTTTTAGCCACCTTCCAGCCTGGAACCTCTTTTGACCTGAATGTCATTCCAATTTGAACATGTTCCCTCTATCATGTGAGGTTTTTTAACACAGTATTTCACCGGACATCGCCTTTCAGCACCTCATGACGGACTGACTTGTTTCCCTGGTTCTGGCATAATTCTAGAAAGTACAAAAAGACCGGAAGTTCATTTGAATCATTCAGATGCAAGCACTTTGGTCTTCTGAAAATGTTGCTCATTTTGTTTTCCTTGAAGAGCAGGGTTTTGTCCGTCTTGCTTTCTGCTAACCCCCCAGCATTTAGAAGACACGCCAGGTCCTGGCATATGATAGACACTCAATAAATATCCATCTCCATCACACATCTCCTGCAGAGAGACCTGGCAGCAGTCGTTGGGCTGGGCTGGCTTCCACTAGTCTTCCCTTCCGCTGCAGAAAGAACAATTAATTGCCAGTCTTTCATGAATACTGTTATTTTGCCTCTTTTGCCAGCGACCAAATTAGGCAAAATTAATTAATTAATCAAATAGTTGTTAAGTGAATATCATGGTTCTGATACTGGGCTCTCTTGAGTTCTCATGTCCAGTCTCTTGCTGTGGGAAACTTGGACAGCCAGCCTAGAGGGATCTGATTCTATAGAATCTTGGTTCTATACTGAAAACATGTGTGTACAATTAACATCTTGTGATTTTTCTTGTACTGAGGTATATTAACCAAATCAAAACCATCCCATCAGTTATTGGGATGACTTAATTTGTTCTTATGCATTGTTGTATTTTTAAATTAATCATATCATGGGTATATTTTTCTAATCATTAAAAAATAAGTGGGGGGAGGGGTGGCAAACAGTCCTAACTCGGTAGAATATGGCATTTAGAAGTCATGAACTCACTGTCTCTTTTGTGGGCTCAAATAGCAAATCTAGCTACATAAAAAGATAAAAAACAGCCCGGCGTGGTGGAGCATGCTTGTAATCCCAGTACTTGGGAGGCTGAGACCGGAGGATCCGGGTTCACGGCCAGCCTCAGCTACTTAGTGAGGCCCTCCGCAACTTCGTGAGACTCGGTTTCAAAATAAAGGATAAATAAAATAGGGCCGGGGGTGTTGCGCGGAGGTAGAACACCCCTGGGTGCAATCCCTGGTACTGCAAAAAAAAAAAAAGAAAGATAAAAAATAGCATGCTTTGTGAATGAATGCAAGTCAGGTCATCACTTGAGCAGCTGACCTGAATCGATGTGACACTTCTTTACATTTCCAAAGTCGTCAGGGCTCATGGCCACACTGGTCATTTGGGTAAATAATAATATATTTTATAGAAATTCCAGACTATAGAGAAAGTGCCTGAGACCAGGTAAAGTGCAAAATAGGTAGGCAAGTAGGTAGGTGAGTAGATAGAGTACGGTTCCATGGTTCCATAGTATGAGTGAACGGAGTAGGGTTCTGGAAGTCTGTTTAAATCCTGACTTTCTTATTTACTTTTTGTGATTTGGGGCAACTTAGTTAGTTTAACTTGCACTTATTCATCCAAAGAGAGAGCATACCACTATTCTCCTTATCTTATTGTAAGGATTAAATTCACTAAGATACATGTAGTACCTAGGACAAAATTTATAATACAGCAGGCACTCCATTAATATTAGTTCTTTTTGACTCCATAAGCATGTTCTGGGCAGATAAACTATCTCCCTAAGGAGGGCAGATAATTGTGAAATAAATATATTAAAATCTCTGCCTTCATTTAGCAATGTCAAAAAGTAAGGTATGTATTTTTTTTTTTTTTTTGCGGTACCAGGGATTGAACGCAGGGGCGTTCTACCTCCGCGCTACACCCCCGGCCCTATTTTTTATACTTTATTTTGAAACTGGGTCTCACAAAGTTGCGGAGGGCTTCACTAAGGAGAGAGAGAGAGAGAGAGAGAGAGAGAGATAGAGAGAGAGAGAGCAAGCGAGCTGAGGCTGGCCACGAACCCGGATCCTCCGGTCTCCGCCTCCCAAAGTACTGGGATTACAAGCATGCGCCACCATGCCCGGCTAGGTATGTATTAAAGAAAAGAAAAGTAGGTATTTTGAGGACTTTGCTGTATCTCCTTCGCATCTTCTGCAGTGGCTTAGATGGAATAGATTAGCTTTTTTTATTTTCCTCTTCTGGGCTTATTATGAATCTTTAAGCACAGGATAAGGACAAGCCAAGAGCTTCATCTCATAGAAAACAGGAAAGCCCTCTTTCTTATGCTAAGAAAGAGACCAATTAACTGTGTTCCTGATTAGATACATTTATTCTCACTCCTTGGCTCATTGAAATGATGACAAGTGGGCTAAAATTCACAAATATTTTAGTAAGCTAAGACCGAGGTCTGAAATAATTTTCTCTTTATTCAGAGTAGATACAGAAAGGAATAAAAGAAATTACAAAGATGGGGCAACTGAGAAAATAAATCCAATATGCCCAAAATATGAGTTTATGAGAGAGTTTAATCAGTGGGAAATTATTTTACAATATATTTTTTGATTTGCAAATAAATTAGAAATACATTTTCCCTGTTTAAATTACATTGAAGTTTTAAAATGTGCTGCCATTTTTTTCCATTTCCAAATTGCAATTCTTTTATTTCTTTTTTCTTTTTTTATGGTACTAGCGATTGAACCCAGAGACATTCTACCCCTGACCTATATACCCCCAGCCCTTCTTCTTTTTTTTGTTTTTGTTTTTGTTTTGAAACAGGGTCTCACTAGATTACTGAGAGTCTTGCTTAGTTGCTGAGGCTGGTCTTGAACCTGCAATCTTCCTTTCTCAGTCTCCCAAGTACCGGGATTACAGGCATGTGCCACCACACCTGGATCTTTTATTTCTTTATTTGTATTTTTATACTTTCATTGATACATTGTAATTATACATCACAGTGAGATTCGAAGGCATACAACAAAACGTGCTCATAGGTCTTGGTGTGTTTCCCGTCAGGTCCCACCTCGCTACCCAATCCTCCCTGTAATAACAGTGAGATTAGTAGTGATACCTTCATACATAGGCATAGAATCATTTGAACTGTTTCATTCATCAGTTCTTCCTTTTCCCCTCCCCACCTCCCTTCCCCCAACCCCCTTCCACTCTTCTACTGGTCTCTCTCCTCATTTATCTAAAGTCCCTTTTGTTTCCTATTTTCTCTTTAGTGTCCATGTATGAGAGAAAACATTCGACCCTTGACTTTCTGAGACTGGCTGATCTCACTTAGTATAACATTCTCTAGTTCCACCCAGTTTCCTTCAAATGACATAATTTTGTTCTTCATGGCTGAGTAATAATTCTCCATTGTGTGTATATACAACATTTTCATTATTCATTTATCTGTTGATGGACACCTAGGCTGGTACTGTAATTTGGCTCTTGTGAATGGTGCTATTATACACATTGATATGCATGTGTCGCTATAGTCTTCTGACTTTAATTCTTTCGGTGGCATTTGTTTTTGCTCCTCTGAATCTAAACCCCTCCCTACTAGGGTGCAATTGGTTAGGGTTGAAGCATGTGACTAAGGCTCAGCCACCTGGATGCTCCACTTAGGCCTCTGAATTTTGAGGAAGTGGCATAAAGACTCAAAGATGGTAAAGAGACTATTCCCAGGGGCAATGGGTGCTATTACCTAGCATAGTGGAATCCAGCAGGGAACAGGGTGCAAGTATTAGGGGCAATGTCTCACCCATATTCTCCCTAAGAATTAATCCATGGTTCCACATACCTGGTCTTCTTTGGTTCTGGTCCTTTAATTCCAGGGTTTCTTTTATTTTGTTTTTTTCTTCTCTAGCCCTCTGCTGATTTATATCATCTAAATTGCACACACTTCTAACAATTTCCTTTTCACTTAAGTTAGAATATATCTTTATTACTTGCAACCAAGACCTAGCTAATACATACTGAATTTTTAAAAATTATATTCACACTCAACTTTTGAAGAATATCTGCCTTAAGAGGAAAGATAAAACTACGCCTTGGTAGGGAGGGGATTTAAAGGAGGGTAGCAGGTGGGATCAGTTCATAGAGACTTCCTAGAAACATATTTCAATACAATTTAGAAGACATCAACAGACATAGGCCTAGAGAAGGTGGGGAGCCAGGACCCATATAAGCATATCAGTTGCATCCATCTTGGTACTGGCTTTTTTGAAAGGAGCCATTCTTTGAAAAGAGAATGAGAGCTACTACGTGCCCTTGGAAAGAGTTCTCTAGTCTGACTGGTTGGGTGCTATTTCCTATTGGACTCTCCATGTAGTAACCCACTGCCTGCCGCCCCATTCCAAACCTCCCATTCCTGGGAAATGCAATTGAGAGGGCGGAAGTTGGCCAACTCATGGAAACACCTGGAGACCAACAACATCTTTTTTCAATTACGCTTTTGACTTGCACAGGGAGTGGAAATTCCACAGAGGGCCCAGCAGGTGATCTCCTCTGGGCTATGGACAAAGGCCACATGCTCGTGCTACTAGTTAAGCTACCTGTTTTTGTGTCCCAGCCAAACACAATATGCAACCTATCTGAATAGAAGACACCGTGAGTCACGCGGCCCCAGAAGCGGGCGGTCGCGAGAAGGGGTGTATCTGCGCCTGTGTGGATAATGTACCCGTGACCACAAAAATACCATTACTGGCTTTCTGAAAGGTAATTGAAGATCATGTCCCCAAGGGCTTAGGAGAATCATCCCAAACTTCTGGAAGAAATCATCAGGGCTTGCAGTGCCCCTGAGAAATGAGCGTTTCTATAGCTAGCCAGAAAATCGGGGACTCCTGCCCCTTCAACAATTGGGGTGCACATAGCCAACTGGAGAGTACTAGGCTGACTTCCTCCCTGCCTTTGTTTTGAGGTCCTCAGCAGCTGTCAATACCTGGAGTCAAGCCGGTTAGGACTGGGAACAAAAGATTTGTTTGAACGTTGAGATTTTTAAGATATAGGAATGGCAACTTCAAGCGATGACAGGGTATGAGATTGCTGCTGAGAGTCAACAGGAAACTTGAAGAGCAGACACTCGAGCCTCTGCTTTCCTGCCTCACCGTGTATCCTGTTAACGGGTAGATGAAAACTTTGATGTCGGGTAGGCAGGAGTGCTTGAGCATACAAGCTGTTTGTTTAAGACATTGGCTAGTTCCTCTACTTTGTGCTAACTTTCATGTCTTTCTACTTGGTTATAATTTTAAGATTATAGAAAACTTGCAAGAATAGTACAAGGAACTCATATATATTTGCATAAAGGATATATGTTCTTTACATGTAAATGATATATATATATATACATACATATATATCCTTTATCCAAATTTGCTGACTAAGTACTTATTTTGTCTTGATTTATAATTCTCTTCCCATACTATGCTTGTATACACATATGACTGTGGATATATATGCATATATTCACATATATGTACATTTAGAGAGCTAGAAAGATATACAGAGAGACAGAAACAAGTTTACATATATACACACTATATATATAATATATATTTATACCTATATATTATGTATATATTTACACCTATTCTTATTTTTCCTCCACTATTTTAAAGCACATCAGAAGTATTATGACTTTATATGCCTAAATATTTCAATATGTGAGAATAAGAAGATATATATATATGTGTATATATATGTGTGTGTATATATATATATATATATATATATATATATATATACACACACACATATCTCCATACTACAGTTACCAGGTTCAGAGAAGTTAAGACTAATATTAAACTTTAATATATCCATATCTTTTTTTTTTTTGGTGGTACTGGAGATTGAACCCAGGGGCGCTCTATCACTGAGCTATACCCTGAGCCTTTTTTAATTTTCTATTTTGAGCCAGGGTCTCGCTAAGTTGCCCAGACTGGCTTTAGACATGTGATCCTCCTGTCTCAGCATTCAAAGTACTGGGATTACAGGCATGCACCACCATTATTAATTGTCATAATAGTAGTCGTTACAGTATTTTCCCCTATCATTCAGAATCCAGTCCATGATCATATGTAGCATTTAGTTGTTGTGTCTTTTTAATCTCCCTTAATCTGTAATAGTTCTTTTGTCTCTCTTGATCTTGATATAGTTGAAGGACCTCTATGTTAGTCTTAAAAGCATGGTGCCCTACTTTTGTCCTCTGATTCGTCCCATTGCCAAGTTCCTGCTACGTGTTTCCACAACTGACCCTTTCTTTGCCTTATCTCTATCATTCTTTCTGGTTTTCCATTTCTGCCTTTCCTCCATCCTATAACCATATTTTCCACACTCTCTATAGAAAGAGCAGAAATTAGTCCCATCCATGTACTGAAATAGAATAGCTGGTTGCAAAACAGGTTATGTGGACATAATTGCTTTTCTCTTGTCCTTTAATTGCTCAAATGACTTAAATGTTACCTCTTCAAAACATTGGAGTTTTTTCCATCCAAAAAACCTTTGAACAGCAGTCAGGATTCTTCTTTAACAACTAAATATTAGGTCCATTTGTAAGGATTTCAGCAATTGGCCACTTAAGGGATGTGCATTTCAAAAATTATTTAGGATCTGAATTCAATTAGGATAAATGTTTGAAATCCAGTACCAGCATCCAGACGTTCTCAATCTTCTCACGTCTTTGCGCTGAGTAAGGCAAGACTCCTGAGTTAGTTCCCATGAGCTTTCCCCTTGAGCAATTTCTCTTCTTGGAAGCACTTAAGAGAAGGGGCAGCTCTATCTCACTGGGGTCCGAACAGTCCGTGCTTGGCCCTCTCTACCCTCACCCCATGGTATTTGAGTCCTCTGGTAATTCTGGCAACTCATTCTTGGCAATCTGCAGAATTCAATTCACCACTCCATGGTCAGTAAGCAGGAAAATTATGCATGGAGATAAACTTATTAATTACCTCTGTTTTGGTGAAATTTGAGTGAGGTCAAGATGTTCAGAGTCAAATTAAAAACCCCTCCGTATGCACTCTGGTCCGTGTGAGAACTGGGACTTGGTGTTCTGAGTAGGCAACCACGACTTTTACCCAAGACACAACATTCCTGGACGGTCTAGGCAAGTTACTTTGCTTCTCTTGATTTCTTCTGCTGTAAAATGGGAAGAATTATTTCACATAAAACTGCCAGAAAAATAGTAGCAAAGACCCAAGCGCAGCTTTCCATATCTTCAATCGGGACAGTGTTCATTTAGGAGACTGACCTGTTTCATACCAAGGATGCTTCCTGTTGGATCAGTATTCACTTCCCTTCACTTAAAGCAACCTCTGCAAGGAGTCATGACAGACACTATCTCTAGGTTTTTGTCGTCAAACAACCTAGATTAAGCAGCATTATTTAGAGGATAGACTGGCCTTGGGGTGAAATTGGCATTTGTGGTGGCTGATAAAAAGATGAAGCTTAGGCCGGGCGTGGTGGCGCACGCTTGTAATCCCAGTACTTTGGGAGGCGGAGACCGGAGGATCCGGGTTCGAGGCCAACCTCAGCACGCATGTGCGTGCGCGAGATCTCTCTCTCTCTCTGTCTCTCTCTCTGTCTGTCTCCTCTCTCCTCTCTCTCTCTCTCTCTCTCTCTCTCCTCTCTCTCTCTCTCTCTCTCTCTCTC
>PVJS01039751.1:0-18760 GCA_004027185.1 Glis glis | reverse complement strand
CCTACCCCATATTTAGGTTTAACAATAGTATTCAATAACACTCTTTTTAGGGAACTATCTCCTAAATTAAGTTGAATTTTTTATCTACCAAGAAGCAAAATTTCTTTTTTTTATATTTTTTTATTGGTGCATTGTAGTCTCACATCACAATGAGTATCAGTTTGGTGTTAACATACATGTACACAGCTCTTGGTGTCTCTCCCCCCGCCCCCCACATGTAGCACTGAGAATGATGTTGGTATAATCTCATATGTACACATTGTTTATGATAGTAATTCCATGGATTCACTTCTTTCTTGCCCTTCCCCTTCCCTTGCACCACTGAGGGTTCTCCATTGTCATTGGAGTCCCTT
Source organism: Glis glis (assembly GCA_004027185.1). Taxonomy (NCBI): domain Eukaryota; kingdom Metazoa; phylum Chordata; class Mammalia; order Rodentia; family Gliridae; genus Glis; species Glis glis. The sequence goes on along the minus strand of PVJS01039751.1, from coordinate 18,407 downwards.
TTGTGAAATGCACAGAATCTTTCAAGAAGAGTCATTTATCAGAAAAGGATGAGCTAGGGGCTGGGGCTGCAGATGTGTAGTAGGACTTGCCTAGCATGTAAGAGGGACAGGGCTCGATCCCAAGAACCACCGCCCCCAAACCCCTCTACACACACCAAAAAAAAAAAAAAAAAGGAATGAAACAAAATTAGGGCTTAGTCAATTTTTTAAATCCTATCCCTTTGGAAACAAGAAGCAGCTTGTAGAGGTATAAATCAAAAGAAAAGACAGAGCTTTGTAATATATTCCCCGCTTTCCTATCTCACATCATTTTCAAGTATAAACACTGAGAAGTATTCATTATGTGCCCAGGAACTTAAACAGGGACAATGGGAGATGCTTTTACCTGACAATGAAATCATGAAGGCACCCAACAGGACCTGCATTGCATGTGTTTATAGAAGATCATTTTGTTGTCCTCAAAAGGTACAAATACTAAAAAGAGCACTTACTATATGCATTATTCTATGTGGGAAGACACAGAGATGATTTACAGAAGTTATAAAGAAATGAAGTCCAGGAGAGGAAGTAGACAAGAGAGTCCATTTTCAGAAACTGTAATAGTACATTTTATAATATAGATATCGAAAAGGAATACAGAAGGGGAATGTCACTCTAATTCAGTCTGGTGGAGGATAGCTGAGATTTGCAAAAGAAGGTAATACCTGTAGTGAGTAGTAAAAAAAAAAATGAGTAAAAGTTAGCCAAGACTGAGACAGGATTGTAAGTTCGAAGCCAGCCTCTGCAACCTAGTGAGGCTCTCAGTAACTTAGTAAGAACCTGTTTCCAAGTAAAAAATAAAATAGGGGCAGGGAATGTAGCTTGGAGGTAGAATGTCCAAATTTAGCCAAGAAAAGGGATCAAATATATTGCTTTCATATGACCATTTGAACAAATTGTACTTTATAGTTCTAATAGAGCCCCTCACAGTTACATCAGACAGGACCAAGAATTAACAGATAAGAATCAAATTTATACAAATCATATATATTAGCCAGGCATGATGGCATATATCTGTAATCCCAACATTTGGTAGGCTGAGATAGAAGGATCACAGGGTTGAGACCAGCCTCAGAAACTTAGTGAGGCCCTCAGGAACTTAGCAAGACCCTGTTTCAAAATAAAAAACAGAATAGGACTGAGGGAGGGAGGGTGTAGTTTAGAGGTAGAATGCCCCTGGGTTCAATTAAAAAAAAAATCACATATTTCATCCTTTCGCCTTCTGTTTTTCTTCTCTCCCCTTGTTTGGTCACCAAATACTCAAAGTGTCTTTTATGAACTACGTACTCTTTTATGCAATGAAGATAGGAAAATAAAGGGAAAAAAAACCCCTTTGTAATGTCTTTAGGCAAGGTGGAAGTTAACTCTTTTTTCTTATAAACATGAGAGACATTTGAAAAGTTTAGCTATCATCTTGAACTATCTTTAGGATAAAAATGGCAGATAACAGAAATTTCACATAATGGATCACAACCGAAAGCAGAATGAACACTGACACTGTTCAACTCCAGTGAGTGAGCAGATTGGGAAGAGCTATGTTCAGTCATTCATAAATATTTACTGATTGTAATCAAACAACTCATAACCAGAATATACCAAGAGTTCCTTCAAATCAATAAGAGAAATCAGATCCAATAGGAAAGTGGGCTAAACACTTAGACACTTTGTGAAACAAGAAATCCAAATGGCTAATAAACATGAAAAGCTGATAAACCTTTTTGGTAATCAGAGATGATATTTTAATTTGGTAACACAAATTAAAAGTAAAATTATTTAAGTGTTTTTTGTTTTTGTTTTTACATTTTTTTCAATGTTGGGGATCAAACCCAGGGCCTTGTGCATGTGAGGCAATCATTCTGCCTCGGAGCCACATCCCGCCTTTTAGTTAAAATTTCAAACAAAAGTGGCAACACTAAGCACTGAAGAGAAGGAAGAACAATGGGAGCTCTTACACACTACTGGTAGGAGAGTGAACTAGCATAACCCCTTCGGAAAACTCTGACATTGCCTAATAAATCTGAAATCACGTATCCCCTCTGACACAGCAATTCTACTCTTAGGTTTGGAGCATAGAGAAGATCAGCTCCAGTGTGCCAGGAAACATTTATTACAATACTGTTCTGAGCATCCTGTTTATACTAGCTCCAAACTGAAGATTACCCCAAAAGTCCATCAATAGCAGATAGGTTAAAAATGACAGTATGTTCATGCAATGGAATATTTTATGAATGTACTACAGCTACATGCAAATAAGTGTATCTTAAAAACACTGAGAAAAAGAGGACCCCAAAGAATTCATACCCTTTGATTACAGGTCAACACAGGTAAAATTTAATTATAGTGCTTGGCTTAGCAGTACATTCTTAGTAAAATTATAGAGAACAAGGAAGTAATCAACATACCAGAGGGGAAGGTGGTGGTCACAAAGGAAGGAGAACACAGGGGCTCCTAACAGGCTGGCAAAATGTTCTCTCTCTGCATCTAGCTGGTGCAACCTGAGAACATGCTCATAATAACTTGGTGACCTTTATTTATTTAATTCATGTGGGTTATAGTTTATATTCCATAAGGTCAGAGAAAAAAACTAAGCAGAATTGTAAAACACAGAATGGCTGAAATTACAAAAAAGCTCAATGATTTTTACAAAGACAGATAAATACTTACTGATGAACATCTTCCATATGCTAGGAACTATGCCAGGTTTGGAGGACACAGTTTACAAAAGAGGTACAGTCAGATCCAGTAAAATACAGAGAGAAAGGTCAAACAATCATGAAAATCACCAAATTAAAAGCTGTTTTAATAGCAATGAAAGGAAAGTTTGCAATGTTATCAAAGGAGCTGCTACAGTCTAGTGTTTGGTGTCAAGAAGACTGCACTGAGATAGAAAATTTAATCTGAAACCTTAATAATAGACATAAATTAATCTGGGAGAGAGGGAAGAGGCAGTTGGAAAAATAAATGCAAACTAGGGAACTAAAATTAGGCCAGTGTGGTTACACTTTAGTAAAGAGTGGTCCAAGATGAGGCTGGAGGAGTAACATGGGCAAATTGTGCAACAACTTGTGCTATTACTAAGAATTCAGAGTTTATCCTAGGGGCAAATGGAGGTCACTGAAGGGGTTTATGCAGGAGACTTATAGGATTTGATTCACATTCTAAGAAGACCACTCTGGGTGCTCTGTGGATTATAAGGAGTAAGACTGTGGGCCGATGAGTTAGAAGGTGGTTTCAAGAAACAATGTTGCCCTGCTTAGGGTAAAGACAGTACTAAGATGTATTTTAGAAGGCAGACTCTACAGAGCATGGTGATAGAATGGATGCGGCGGGTGAGAACTCACAAAATTGCTGTTCAGAGTAATGGGAAAGATGTCATAGAGGACATTGCAACAGGAGCCAGTTGAGAATGGGGTAGGAAGATAAAAGAATTCAGGACAAGCTTGTCTGTTTGACAATGAAGTAGAGGTGACTCGTGGTAACTACGTAAGTCTGGAGCTCAGAAGAGAGGCGTGGGTTGGAATTCAGGACTTGTTGCACATAGATGAGACCTGATGTCTGGGGAATGGATAAGATTACTTAAGATGAAACTGTAGTGAGGAAAAAAAATAAGCACAGGACCATTTTTATAAGAAGCGCTTACAGAAAACAGAAAAGGAAAGACTGAGAAGGAGCCTGCATTACTGAACTGAGACTGAATAACAGTGATCTGTGGCATAGAGAACAATGATCTAGTCAAGGAATTTAGCTTCAAAATATAGTGCAAGTATGAAAAATGATCATTGTTAGTATAATACTGACAACTTAATTTTTAAAAAATACTGATTAGGTAAAACTCATACCTTTATGAAATGAACAATATTCCAATGGAATTTATCTTCCCTCAACTCCATTTGTTACCTTATGGGATTATGCTTCCTCTCCCACATTTAATGATGTCATTTATTTAGATGGTTTTACCTCTCCTACATTTGATCATTTTCATCACCTATATATTAGAAAATCATAAACAATATTTTTCATTTGCCCTATTTTATTTTTATTAATATGGCGGTTCTGATTCTCGATTTTTTCCATCTCATTCACGGGATAACTCATCATTAACCTTCTGTCCCCAAAGTTACCTTCCTACAGCATGGTTCGTACCATGTTACTCTCTCTGTGGGTACAGACGATAGCTCTCCAGAGCCTGTAAGCTTTAATGAGCATCTACTGTATGCTAGCCACTCTTTTAGTAAGGGTGATATGTTATTGAACAAGTAGGTACAATTCTTGCCCTTAGGGAAGTTACTTACTAGTAGGAAAGCCTGATGCTAAACTACTAACCAGGAATAAAATATAATGTTAGGGAATGATGAGTGTCATGAAGAAAAATATAGCAAAAAAAATTAAAGAAAATAAATAAATCATGCAATAATCAAACACATTGTGCTTTACCTTCCTCTAGCAAGTTTCACTATACCTTTATTATTTGTGACCTCATTTCTTTTGCCTTATATTTTAATATTTTATACATCTTTCTTTATATGTTTTCTTCTGACCTGTTAGCCCCTAGGGGCGGAACTAATACTCTTTATATCCTTCTAGATCCTCTCATCTTCATATATTGAACCTAACTGTAGCATTTTTTACTAAGACATTAGTGTTCCTATAAAAAAAATCATGAAATCTTAGTACCTCCTAAATGATTAGAGGTAATTAAAGTGTAATCAAAATCTAATTTGCTCATATTTTTCCACTATGGCTATTTACCTCTGCTATGCCTTGGCTCTGACATATGGTCTTAGTACTGTTTGCAAGATAATGTTTATTGAGATGGCAAATTATTAGACTATATCTGCATTACCACTTTTGTTCTTGGCTAAATGGCCTGTAACTGTATCAGTAGGCTCAATATGCCAGTGTTGCCTATATGTAGCAAAGTGATAAACTGTGCTGGTTTCCTCTTTGACTTATAACTACTGTTTTTTACATGCCTTTGATGACTGATTACCTAAAAGTAAAGCTGTTCTATTCCCAGTCTTCTGAGGAACCTCCATACTGATCTCCATAGCAGCTGTACTAATTTGCAATCCCACCAACACCATTTAAGAGTTCCTATTTCCCCACATCCTTGCCAGCAAACAATTTATTATTGTTTATATTCTTTTTTAAAAATATACTTTTACTGCTGAACTGTAGTCTCACATCATAATGTAATTCAGAGTCATAGGGACATACATGCACACAGTAAGCTTCTTGATGATTGCCATTCTAATTGAAGTTAGATGGAATCTTGATGTAGTTTACATTTGCATTTCCCTGATTGCTAATGATGTTGAACATTTTTCCATATACTTATTGACCCAACTATACTACTCCCAGGTGTCTTTCCAAAGGAATTGAAATCAGAACACTATAGCAATACACACATAGCCATCTTTATAGCAGCACAATTCACAAGAGCCAAATTACAGAACCAGCCTAGGTGTCTATCAACAGATGAATGGATTACAAAAGTGTGGCATATACACACATAATGGAATTTTGCTCAGCCATAAATAAGAACAAAAGAGAATATTATACTAAATGAGATGAGCCAGTTTCAGAAAGTCAAGTCTCATATGAAGAAGCTAGAGAGAAATTAGGAAACAAAAGGGACTTCAGATAAATGAAGAGAGATACCAGTAGAACAGTAGAGGGGGATGTGGAGAAGAAGGGAGGAAAAGGAGATCTGATGAAGGAAGCAGTTCAAATAATGCTATGTACATATATGAAGTTATCAATACCAATCTCAATACTATTTATGGGGAGGAGGAGGGAGTGGGGTGAGATATGGAGGGAAATACACCAAGTGCTGTGTACATGTATGTTTCTATTGAACTTTATTCTGAACTTCATTATGATGTTTAATTACAATGCACCAATATGAATATATTAAAAAATAAAAGTAAAGCTGGCACAATTAGCCTCCTGGTCAAAGCATCAAAGTTCAGTCTTAGCATGGAGAAGAGGGGCTGGTGAAATGCTATTTAGAAAAGCTCCTTGGGACGTTGGGTATCCTTGCCTGACTAACCCCAGACTCTCTTAACACAAACTCCTCATTTCACAAATAAGGATGGAGAGATTATCTAACTTGTAAAAATCATACAAGCAATGAAAGGCAAAGAGAGAGTTAGAATTCAGGACAGCTGTCTCTTGCCCTATTAGGGTTCCATTCATGAAACCTTGCATTTTTAAAATTGAGCCCCCCCCCAAATCTATGAGCCAGGGCAGGTAAGAATAGAAGATGCTATATTAAGCAAAGTAAAAGAGGATTACTTTAGGATCTCTTAAAATCTAAAATATGCAAATGAAAATTGAGATTCCCTAAAAGAAGTATGCAGAATTTTCAAATGTATTTGGTGATGAGGCTTTGCTTTTGTTTTCAGAATTTTTATTAATGAAGCAACATAGAAAATGGTTTGGTAAATTTAAATCTGCCTCCTTTGTTTTCAATTTATTTTGCCTTCATTAAAACACACTAAAAAATAGCCCAGAATACACAGTTAACATACTATGAAGAATCTCTGAAATGATTTTACTAATCTACCAAATAGTATAAGTTGCACGGCAATTTTAAATTTTTAGTTAGTAGTGGGACCTATGAGATTACCCAAATGTCACCTTTTGATCACTTAAGCATACTGGCCATCGTGTATATATTTCTAAACATACAAAAAATAAACTGTATATGTTTAAATTAATTATAAAATAAAGCTAATGTAGTGGGTCCTTAAAGATATCCACATTCCTAAAATTGATCACATTCTATTCCCATTTCATGATGATGGCATTTGGAATCCGCATTTCTGGCAAATATGTTTAACTTTTAATTCTTTGACAATAGGAATATTTGATTTTGATTGCTTTAAAACAAACTGTAAAAATCAATAACAAAGAGGACAAAGTAGTTTTGAGTCTGTGATAAAAATAGGTACTAAAATGCTACTGGTTATACACAGGATCTGCTGTGAACAGGTCAGCTCAAGGTCCCAGGTAAACATCTTGTTTGTGTCCGGAAGCCTTGTTTTCTGCATGCCTCAGACTCTCAGTAGGGTCCTCCTACTCCGGTCTAAACATAGGGCCACTGCACCCTATCGATCTTCTTTAAATCTCCAGAATAATAAATTTCAAGGCAACACAGCAGAAGCCGACTAAAGCCCTTTAATTACATCACTGCTGAAAGGAAATCATTGATCAATGGCATTATGGGAAAATAAACTGCCCCCCAAACCAGATCAAAGTCAATAAAATAGCTGACTAGCTGCCCCATTTGGGACTCACGCTAGATTAGTGCTTGTGGACAAGCAAAAGAGATGATTCTAACGCATGCTGCTTACTATCTTTTTGAAGCTCTCCCTGGCAGGTGTCATGCTCTGAGCATGGTTTTTGATTACTCTAATTAAATATAATATTATCAACAGATCTTCATATTGATCCTTTAAATCCCCCCTTCTAAATGAAATATTAAAAGCCTAGAGAGAGGGCTTCATAGGATACCAGGTTATTTTAATGATTTTAGCCCTTTATCAACTTCCTTAATGTTGTATTATTCTAATATTTATCAATATCAAGGTACCAATTGCCTTAGGAATTTGAAATAACATGCAAAATAATTTTAAAACGTGCTCTTCCTGAGGTTAGATATATTATTTTCAATTTACATGAAATTACATTCCTTCATTAAAGTCTCAATAGATATTTTTTCTATTAAGTGTTAACTATGCCAAAAAGACACACTATTCTTTTTTGATGGTATTATTTAAATACATTGCTAATGCTGATTATGTAATATGGAAAAATAATTCTCTTTCTTCAGGTAATTAATTCAGAAAACTGTAAAAATATTTTAAGACAATCATTTTATAATAGTTTATAAACATGTTTGTTTTCAAATAAGCAAGATGATTTAAATATTTGAAATCCTATCAATTCTATACATGCCCAGTACAAAATGTTTTCTGTATGATTAGAAACAACAATTGACAAACAAGTGTGAAAGCCTCAAATCTCTCTTCAAAAGAAGAAAGTAAAAATTTATAACATGAAATATTTAAATATTGACACAAGTTTCATGTAAAATCTAAAAACTGTGTTAATAATAGAATGTAAGGTTTCCTTAAAGTAAATTTGAGAATTTGAGAGCATGCAAATTGAAAAAGAGACAAGGGGACCTTCAGTCCCAGATACAATGGCTCTAGCTGCTGCTGACCCAGCCAACGCCAACAGCCATGCCTGCCTCCTCCCCACCCGCACTCCTCATTCATGCCCTATTCCCCCAGGTGGTTCTCACTGCTAATGCCCAAATGGCATCAACCTGTTGTTCAGCATGTCTATGAAAAGGCTAGCCTGCTGGCTAATTTACCAAGGGATTAAAGCCCTGAAACCACTTCAATCTGCTACTTTGTTTCTATGTAAAAGCCTTACCCATGACACCAGTTCCCTCATGTTAAAATTGAAAATCTCTTTAAAAGAAAGAAAAATTCAATGTAAGAACTGTTTAATAGAGAAACTGCACGGCAGAAAAATACTGTGTGCCCTTGAACAGTGCTATGAAAGTGCACCGTTAGTCCTCAAGTCCTGCATTATTTATTAAGAAGTATTTCATGTATTAAATGTTTACCAGTATAAAATTAACAGAATCAACACAGGTGCCAGTGGTAACATTGGGGGGTGGGGAGGGCATGGGTATTAATGTAAAACTGCATGTACATATAGTTCATCGTTGCAGCATAACATTTCATTGAAATTCATATTTGTGTATATTTTGTTGAATGACAAAACATAACTGCATTAATTCACACTGGAAAATGGAAGCTCCAAAAATCAAATATGAAACTATCTGAGTTTCTAATTGAATCTGAAGATTCATTATGCTCATGAAATTGATAAGTACGTAGTGATTAATTTTCCTAGATGCAAAAAATCTACTAGTTACATTTTTATCAGAATAAGCTTTAAGACAATATAGAAAACATTTTCTTTCTGTTCTCTTCAAGTTTTTTTTTTTTTGTGGTACTGGGGATTGAACCCAGTGGCATTCTACCTCCAAGCTACCCCCAAGCCCTATTTTGTTCTTTATTTGAAACAGGGTCTCACTAAGTTGTGGAGGGCCTCACTAAGTAGTTGAGGCTGGCGGCGAACCTGTGATCCTCCTGTCTCGGCCTCCCAAGTACTAGGATTACAAGCGTGTACCACCACTCCCGGCTTTTGTTCTCTTAAAAGTTTAACCATTATAGTATTATAGTATAGTAATAATTATAGAGATATTTTCCTTCAATGACTACTCCATAAAACCATTACAATAGTTAACACAAAATTTGTGCTTCACTGGCCACTGAAACGTTGGAAAAAAAACCCCACTATTTTAAAGATGGGTATTCATTACCCGACAAACTGAAAAATGTAGTGAACCTATATTTATGTCTTATTGAAGAACAGATGACTAAAATCTAAGTGCATATTCATTACACCCCTGCTATCATTCAGTAAGTCTGCTTTACCAATAACTTCAGGATTATCTGAATTTAAGTAGAACTGTGTATTAAAGAGGATGGATTTCTACTTTAATCTCAATTTCTATTTAAGTTTTTTCTAAGCAAGTTGAAAGCAATTTCCAGTGAATGTACTAGACAAGTCATTATTTCACTGATGTTCATTTATTAAAACCATGAGAAGGGAGAGAAAAGTACAATAATAAGACATGGTTGACCCAGTAAGAGCTAAGTTATGAAGTATTTCACAGTTTGTAGCAGTGACCTGGAAAAGATCATTTGGAGAGGACAAATGTTATTGTTTCCCTTTCATTTCTTTACTGTGGTGACTAGTGTCCCTGGTACCCAGTGGTGCCAACAGCACAGATTTGCTGGAATGAAAAGCAATGCCAGCAATAATGTGTCAGTGCCAAAGGCTTAAGAGGAAACGAATGTGCTCTAAGTTAGGATCCGTGTGATATTCAAATTCAAAGTGCTTCACATAAGGACAGGATGCTCAAGGTCCCATTTCAATCGCAATTTTATTATACTGACAAATATGAAATTCTGACTGCTAATAAAAATACTGAATTTGATGCACTTCTGTGCAAAATTCATGGCCTTGAAAGATATTCTGCAAGCTGTCACCCCAAGGACTATAATGGATTTGTCTTTAAAGAAAAATGTTTACAGTATGAATTACTAAATGTATTTTATGTATGTTTTCACATTTTAAATCAAGAAATATAAATTATTTTTCTTAGTTGACATTTATTGACAAATTCACATTAAGTGGAATTTTGAGAAGCTCCTTCATCAAGTTTTATAATAATGAAATACATTTTAAGTAAATTTCTTTTTTGCAAAACTAATGTAAAATTTCTTTCTTATAGTTTATATCAAGGACTGCTATGCTGAATTTTATAAGATCCAAACTTAATAACCATTAAATAAAATTCTCTTGTTAAATTGCTCACATATAAAAATAATTTCCATTTTAGTCTTCAAGCAATGAGGAAAATTATCTATTGATTTTCATTTATTTTAAATAAGTCAAAAAAGACGTCAAGTAGAAAAATAGGGTGGTTTCCACATCTATATCTCATTCGAGATGTATTTCCTAAAAACAGAACTCATGAAGCATAAAACTGCTAAATTTTAATTCTGATTAAAATGAAGTTTGAGGTAAACATATTACCAAACACATCCTTTTTGTCCTCACAGAAGTAATCCGTTCCAAAATTGTTTTAATTCAGAGGGAAAAAAAAGAAAAACAAGAATAAGCTATAAAATGGAGAATATTTTCACCAATCCCCATAATTCACCACTACCAGGCTGCTTCTGTTTCTCTGAAAAAGGAAGCAAGGCATTGGATACAAAGCTTCAACAAACTATTATTACACGCTTTTCTAGTCCATTAAAAGAAAGTAATTTAATCAGTTTATAGTTCTCAGGAAAATCTCATTCAGAGAAATTTTATTGCCAGCTATCTAAATAGTAAATACCTATTATCCTCTCAAAATGAGTTTGTGCTTGCCAAGGGCAAACCATTGCTGCTATGGTAAAGCTCTGTCAGAGGGACAAGAAGTTTAAAAGGTTATAAAGATGCCATTAACGTCAGGGGACTGTCTTGTCAGGACTCAGAAATGCTTAGTAATTGGGGGTTTTATTCAGAGTGTATTAGCACCCATATGAACAGCACAGTTAATATGATGCTTTAGGCTTTACTTTGTTACAGCCCAGGAAAACCACCTGCAAACGGCCGAATACTGTAAATGAATCTGCCGGAGAGCATGACTCATTTTATCATCTGGCTCTAGCTTGCGTCTCTGAATAAAATGTCAATAATGTACATACGGCTTAGAGGCAAATCTAGATCCAACCAATGAGAGCCATAGAGAAAAATATAAATGATAACTAATCCGTCCTGACAGCGTGTATGTTTGACAGAAGTGTGAGGGTGGCAAAGGGCACATGCACCTTGTTTGACTCATAGAGCCTAATTTAAGGGGAAGCTGCTACAACATAACTTATATTAATGTTCATGAATATACAAAATGATGAATGGTTACACTGAAACAATAGACAATAGGAGGCATAAAATAATTCTACCTCTACACATTACTTTTTAATCCACCAGTGATTTACAGAAATAAAACGATTCTTTTCGCTGATTTTCTGATTTTGGAGCTATTGGACTAATTACATAGAAGAGTCTCCTAAAATTGTTTTTTAATTTAGGAAATATATCATACAACTCTTGAAGTTAATCATTTGTCAGCTCTAACAACTATATAAATAATAAACACTTAAAATCTTTAAAAATATACTTGCCTTTAATTTTTAGATATTGATGATACTGTGCCTATACTTTCTCCAGATCACTGTCTATATAAATATGGATATACAAAGTTTAGAAAAGGTAGCCTGGTAAGGGTCTGATCACCTACGCCTAGCTTCATTGTGTATGTGTGTGTGTGTGTGTGTGTGTGTGTGTGTGTGTGTGTGTGTTACTAGGAACTGAACCAAGGGGCATTCTACATCTGAGATACATCCCCAGTCCTATTTTATTTTTTATTTTTGAAACACAGTCTCATTAAGTTGTGGAGGCTGGCTGCAAACCTGTGATCCTCCTATCTCAGCCTCCCAAGTACTGGGATTACAAGTGTGCGCCACAATGCCCAGCTACATGCCTAGCTTTTAATATATCAAATATAAGCACAGTGGTAGAATGAGAGGTGAAAACCCAACTCTGTGCTAGTAAGATACTGGGGAAGAACCTGGGTGGCAAATGTCAAGTGAAGTATGGAGGCACTGAAATAATTACACTCCCATCCATCATTGCTCAAGGCAGAGTTCCAGGCCAAACAGCCTGCCTAAGCAATCCTCGGCCTTCAGAGCCCAGCTCCAGGATCTCCTTCTTCCTTATTTCCTCTCATCAACACGTTGCATGACCCCTAGTACAGAGTATACCAAACAGGGAGTGTGACTTGTTCATTTCCATAAACTTGGCACCTATCATGTTATCTACACATACTAACGGCTTAATAAATGTTCATTAAATTGGCATTAAACCATAGATTATTTGAACTGAAATTCAAGGTAATTTTGTCTCTGTAAACTGGCCAAACATCTTATCATATAGGTTTCATAGGTTTCCACACCTCTATTTATTTAATACAATTATTGTGTTAGCTTTTTGTCACTGTGTCCAAAATACTTGACACACAAAACTTAAAAGAGGAAAGATTTTTTTGTATCACAGTTTTTTCCTACTCCAATCCATAAGTAAATAAATGAATGAATAAACAGATAAAGAAATAAATGGTGAGAGGGGCTTTCTTCTGATGCCAGCCTGGAAAAATGGATTACACTACCAGTGAGAATGAGGGAGGCCCTGGGGTAGAAAACAGGCAAAGGGTTCCCTTCTGATGGTACTCTGAAAATTCCATGAGAGAAGAATCACCAGGTATCTTTCCAGTTACTTATCTGAGTTCATACAGCTAGTAAGGACTAGAGGTAGGATTAGCAGCATGCAGCTATTTACATGCACTTAAAAGTAAGTTAATTGGAGATTAGCCAGTCACAGAAAGTGAAGGATCATGTTTTCTCTTATATGTGGAAGCTAGGAAGAAACTGGGATACAAGAGGGACTCCAGATAAAGGAAGTGAAACCCCAGTGGAGCAATGGAGGGGATCTAGGGGAGGGAGGAGTGGAGGGAAGGAGACTTGATGAAGGAAACACTTCAATTGATGCTATGTACACAAATGAAATTATCGGTGCCAATCTCAAAATCATGTACAGGGAAGGGGAGAGAGGGGTGGGATTCTGGGGAAAGTTCACCAAGTGCTGTGTGCATGTATGTCCCTATCACTCTGAACTACATTAGATGTGATTACAATACACCAATACAAGTATATTTAAAAACAATTAAAAAAATATGAAATTTAAAAGTTTCTTGTTCATTCTAGACAGAGCCTCCCTGTATGCCTTACACTCCCTGCCCACCCTAGTTCCAGTTCACAGTTACCAAGCCATCTGGTGACCCATTCCCAAGCTTCACCCAGTTTCAGTGCCCATCCTGGCTTAGTCCTTTTTCTGTTGCTATGACAGAACTGAAGACTGGATAATTCATAATGAAAAGAGGTTTATGTCACTCACAGTCTGGAGGCCCGAAGTCCAAGAGTGGGTGGCTGCATCTGTTCTGCTCTTAGTATGGGCCTCATGCTGCTCCAGGCAGGCAGAAAAGTGAAAGGGTAAGCATGTGCGTGCAAAGAGACGAGACGGGAGGAGAAAGGGGCTGGATGCATCATAACAATCAGCTCTTGCGATAACTAAGCCATTGGGAGAGTATGGACCGTTCACCTGAGAAAGCGTTATCAATCTATTCCTGGGTTCTCCACTCCCGTGACCCAACACCTCCATCAGGGCCAGTCCCCATCACTGCTGGGCTGAGAAACTGAGCCACAGCATGAATTTTGGTGGGGACAAGCCATATTCAAACCGCAGTATCCCATCTCCACCCTCAGTGCATCATGAGCCTCATCCCATCTCTGACCCAATATGATTTCTGAGCTTCCCATCCTTCCTAAAATTCACCACTTTCTCAATTTCATCCCAATCTAATTTTTATATCCTTTGGACCAATTTTTAATCACAAAGCATCACATGTAAGTCACCTCTACATGAGTCAGCCATGCAAGGAGCAGAGAGGGAAGTATGGCAGGAAGAAGGGAGAGAGAAGTTCAAAGGGTCTGAAATGGGAAAAAGCTTTCTGAATTGGGGCCTTGAAAGGAAGGCTGTTATTAAGATCATACCAGTGATTTATTAACTGTTTCCATTATTACTAGACATTAAAGTTGTCTCAAATCTTGACTATAACATACAATCCTGCGATGAATATCGTTCTACACACATATTTAAAATATGTATTAATATTTCTGTAGGATACTTTCTAGAAATGGAATGTTGATTTAAACTTTGGTAGGGACTGCCAACTTACTGACAAAAATGACCCATTGGGTATTAGGTAAAATAGTTTTTCCATCTCCACATGGATAGCATGCCTATGCGCGCACACACACGCACAATATATAGAACAGTATAATCTAAACGTGACATTAACTGAGAATCAAACTCACCATATCACTACTTCATACAGAATAGTATATATTCTATGGCATGACTAAAAACCAAGACAAAAAAAATTCCATGACTTGTCTGCAAATTCCATTATTTATATTGGTTAGTCAAAAGATTCTAAAAAAAGGACAGTTAAGTTCTAGTATGACTTTTCCAAATACTTCCCTAAGAATTGATCAGTTGAGAATATCTCCTGTTATTTTATGTAGACTGGAAAATCAATTCTAAGAGAATTTAGGCATATTAGAACTGTAATCTAAATGTTAAATATTTTGAGTAGACAAAATACTATGAGAGTGCAGAGTTGGTACACTGTTGTGGGTAAAACCGTGTTACTGATCCACCATTATCACTTAGTGGATGTTTGACCCTTTTGAAAGGTTGCTTTCTCATATGCAAGATAAAGTTAATAAAGGTATATCTTTTATGGAGATCTGTGTGTGCAGATTAAATGCATCAATCCAAGTAAAGTGCTTGGTACAATGCCTGGTGCATAGAAAGCACTCAGTAAGTCTTAGTCATTATTGCTGTTATTTGTTTTGAGCTTTGAATTACACCTGCAGCAATAATGTATAGGTAAACTACAGGTGAATGTGACTTCATGCTTCGATTGTGACACTCCTGTGTCCTTCAGATATCCTAAATTCAGTTTTACTATCCCAGTCATACTCTGCACGAGACATTTGTCTAGGGAGTTCTTGACTGTATGTGTTGCTATTATAACATGTGTGCAGCTTCAGACATAAAACAAATACTAAGATGTGAACTTGTTTCAGACTGCCAGCAAATTCCAATAGCTCAGTTTACTCATCTGGGTCCATTTATTCAGAGGAATGTTCTTTCCCTTAGTATGAACAAATATCACAGAAGCTTTTCTGAGTAACAGAAATGAAAAACAAAACTTCAGAGAATATCAAAACTAAAAGACAACCAATGTCCCACAACCCCCCCCAAAGTAGTTTACAAATGGTATTTCTATTAATCACCTTAACATACAGCTGGCATCTCCATGTTAGAAACTGGCAATATATTAAATTTTTTGCTATTATTATAAATAGCTAAAATGAAGTATGGTTCTTTATAGGAACACAGCTCATATAATGTTAGGCACGATGTAACTAAGCAGTAGTGTTCCTAGCTCCCGCTTCCATTAAGTTTACTAGTGTTTCACAAAAAAAGTGTTATAGTACACATGTTAAAACACATGGTTAACTTTAATAGAGACACAACTCTTTAGCATATGCAGGAGAGGATCCAGCTAGACCAAAACTATCCTCCTGGCCGCGCAGCAGTAGAAGGCCTGTACTTGTTCCTCGGCAAGTAGCAGCAGCAATTGGTATCAGAATCCATTATATGTAAAATTGCAGAGTATTATATATCGGTATATGGAATACATTATCATTTGTTTTCATTTTAGAGGATGAGCTCAGTCCTTCCTCACGAAGCTTTCTGGCATCTTCATCCTAAAGTTAAAGAACCTTTCACAGCACTGTTTGCTTTGGCTAAGAGAATTAGCAGATATTATTTTACTCTTAGAGTCAAGTGTCCCTAGATGGGTAAAACCAAGACATCAGTACTTCTCTCTGAATTCTGGCTTATTAAGGATTATTTCTAAGTGTGCTTGTACTATAAATGATCCCTACTTTACATTATACTTAAAATTCAATGGCTTTGCCTCTAGTGACCTTCTGTGAGAAATATCTTAAATAAGATATTTTTGAAATGTCAATGCTTCATTTGACTCTGATTTGACCCACAAAATATCTTTTTACTGAGACAAAGTATCACTCTGTTATTCTTCTCACTTTTGCCTAGTTTTGGACCAGGCTCTGGGCACAGGCAGATTCCACTCCCTGACCCCCCACTACTGTCCCCGTTCCCAAGATAACCAACTTTAGGTTTTTTTTTTTTTTTTTTTTTGCGGTACCGGGGATTGAACACAGGGGCGTTCTACCTCCGCGCTACGCCCCCGGCCCTATTTTTTTATGCTTTATTTTGAAACTGGGTCTCACGAAGTTGCAGAGGGCCTCACCAAGTAGAGAGAGAGAGAGAGACAGGGAGAGAGAGAGAGAGAGAGAGAGAGAGAGAGCTGAGGCTGGCCGTGAACCCAGATCCTTCGGTCTCCGCCTCCCAAAGTACTGGGATTACAAGCGTGCGCCACCACGCCTGGCTAACTTTAATTTTTTGTCAACAGAAAATCCTGAGATCCCAGGGCCTGCTCCTGGCAAGGGAATACTTATTCCTACCTAGCAAAGGATGAAAGAAAGCCAAGTACATGGAGAGAAAACGCTCTTAACTTTACCTCAGCATTTTTGCACTTGACATTTTGCAACACGACCAGCAAATTGTCTGACTGTGGGCGGTGGAGGACTTCTTTTCTTCCTGGCAATTTGTAAGCATTTTCATCATAGATACTTTAACCTCTCAAATGAAAATGCTTTTCTGTCACAAGCTTGGAGATGAGAAAAGGCCCAAAGACAGAAGGTGATAAGAAATGTTTTACTATGCCAGTTTTTTAATATCAAGCATGACTCACTACAATGCCAAAATATCAAAAAGAGGCGAGAAAGAGGTAAAAGGCAAAAATTACGGAAGATTTAGTCCCAGGATGGTGGTGGGAGGAATGAATAAAAACAATTATAAAAGATAAATGCAACAATGATACCATTAGAGACTAAATTATAAACTCAAAATATAACTAATTACTATTTTTTCTCATATCTAATAATGAAAACCCATTACACTTAAGCTTCATGTAGCTGTATAGAGAAGTGGAAATGCAATCGTAATTTGTAGTTAAAAGACAGTTGTTTTCTAGCTGGACATGGTGGCACATGGTGGTAATCCTAGTACTTAGGAGGCTGAGACAGAAGGATTGCAGGTTTGCGGCCAGCCTCCGCAATTTAGCAAGGCCCTCTACAACTTAGTGAGAACCTGTTTCAAAATAGAATAGGGCTGGGGGTGTAGCTCAGAGGCAGAATGTCCCTGGGTTCCAAATCCCCAGTCCCCCCCCAAAAAAAGACAAGTGGGTTTTTGGTTTGGGTTTTTTCTTTTTTTGGGGGGGAACCTGGAATTGAACCAAGGGGCAGTCTACCTCTGAGCCACAACCCCAGCCCTTTTTTGTGTGTATGTGGTACTGGGGATTGAACCCAGGGGCATTCTACCTTTGAGCTATACCCCCCAGCCCTATTTTGTTTATTCTTTATTTTGAAACAGGGTCTCACTAAGTTGCGGAGGGCCTCACTAAGTAGCTGAGGCTGGCCGCGAACCTGCGATCCTCCTGTTTCAACCTCCCAAGTACTGGGATTACAAGTGTGCACCACCACACCCAGCTACCCCTAGCCCATTTAAAAAATTTATTATTATTATTTTTTATTTTGAAACGGGCTCGCTAAGCTGCCGAGGTTGGTCTCAAACCTGCTATCCTCCTGTCTCAGCCTCCCAAGTACTGGGATTACAGGTATGCTCTACCATGCCTGGTGATAGGTGTTTTCTACTGCACAAAAATACAATATTAGCTGGGCGTGGTGGCGCACGCTTGTAATCCCAGTACTTTGGGAGGCGGAGACCAGAGGATCCGGGTTCGCGGCCAGATTCAGCTTGCGCGTGCTCGCTCGCTCACTCGCTCTCTCTCTCTCCCTGTCTCTCTCTCTCTCTCCTTAGTGAGGCCCTCCGCAACTTCGTGAGACCCGGTTTCAAAATAAAGAATAAAAAAATAGGGCCGGGGGAGTAGC
>PVJS01039750.1:0-18762 GCA_004027185.1 Glis glis | reverse complement strand
TCCCTGTCTCTCTCTCTCTCTCTCTCTCTCTCTCTCTCTCTCTCTCTCTCCCTGTCTCTCTCTCTCTACTTAGTGAGGCCCTCTGCAACTTCATGAGACCCGGTTTCAAAATAAAGTATAAAAAAATAGGGCCAGGGGCATAGCGCGGAGGTAGAACACCCCTGCGTTCAATTCCCGGTACCACACACAAAATAAATAAATAAATAAATAAAATAAAAACAAAGTGATACCATTTACTATGGCACCAAAAATGATAGTCTTAGCTATAAATCCATCAAAATAAATTCAGCATATATATGCAGAAAACTGTGCAACTGATGAAAGATATCAAAGAAGATCTCAATAAATGAAGAGCTATCTCATATTCATGACCTTGGAAACCAAATAGTGTGTGAATACCAATGCTTCCAAATTCGATCTATATAGTCAATGCAACCTCTATCAAAACACCAGTAAGTTATCTTATAGACATAAACATAATGACTCAAAGATTTATACAAAAAGGCAAAAAATAGCCAAAATAATATTGAGGAAGAACAAAGTTGGAGATTCACACTTGTATCTTACTTATCATTCTTACTAAAATCTGACTATTTCACGACTTACTACAAAGCCACAGTAATGTAGACAGTATGGTATTGCAGGAATAATAGACCTATAAATCAATACAACAGAAGAGAAAGCCCATAAAGAGACTTAACTAATACAGTCAAGTGATTTTTAATAAAGAAACAAGGGCAATTCAATGGAAAAAGTATAATCTTCAACAAATAGTTCTGAAATAATACAATATATGTTTATTAAGAAAAAACAAGTAGTAAAAACAAACAAAAAATAAAACACAAACTAATGCAGATCCATAGAAATTATACTTTTCACAAAAGTTAAATAAACGTGGATTATAGACTTAAGTATAATAATCAAAACTATAAAACTTCAAAAAGGAAACACAGGATAGGATGAAATCTTTATGATTGTCTACTGAATTTTAAATTCAACCAATAAAAACTGATATGTTGGAGTTTATAAAAATTTTAAAATTCTCTAAAAAACACTGAAATAATCTACATAAACATATTTTAAAAATACATAGCTGATAAAGAAATTTTATCCAAAATATACAAAGAACTTTTAAATTCAATAATAAGAAAACCTGAAATATAATTAAATAATGGGACAAGGTTCTGAATAGACAAGTCACAAAGGAAGATATACAAATGGGAAATAACCATATAAAAGAATACTCAATGTCATTTCTCATTAGAAAATTTCTAACTGAAACAAAAATGAAATGCCACTGCATATCTATTAGAATGGCTAAGATCCAAAAACCTGACAATGTCAGTTGTTGACAAGGATACAAAACAACAGAAACTCTCAGTTTTTTACTTTGGGACAACAAAAAGAGCCACTTTAAAAAGTAGTTTGGCAGTTTTTGCCAAAGCTACACATTTCCTTCCATACAATCTCCATCCTATACACTTACACTACTGAAATGAACCATTAGGTCCACACAAAATGATACACATGGATGTTTTAGTAGCTTCACTCCTAATCGCCAAACACTAGAAGCAACGAAGATGTCAAAAGTGCCAGACCCATGTGCGGAGAAAAGACAGCCTTTTCCAGCAAATGGTGTTGGGAAAATTGGTTATCTAGTTGTAGAAAAATGGAACTAAATTCTTACCTCTCATCCTGCACAGGAGTTAACTCGTGATGGATCAAAGATTTGGAAGTTAGACCAGAGACTTTGAAGCTACTAGAGGAGGTCATAGCCCAACACTCCAACATATAGGCATAGGGAGAAACTTCCTCAACAAGACCCCCAAAGTTCAGGAAATTAAAACAAGAATTAATAAATGGGACGGCATTAAATTAAAAAGTTTCTGCTCATCAAAGGAAACCATCAAGAGTCTAAAGAGAAAACCTACAGAATGGGAGAAAATCTTTGCCAGTTATCCCTGTGATAGAAGACTGATATCTAGAATATACAAAGAACTTAAGACTTTACACTAAAAAAAAACCCAATCAAGAAATGGCCAATTGAATAGACACTTCACAAAAGAGGAGATACAAATGGCTAATAAATACATGAAAAAAATGTTCAATATCATTAGCAATCAGGGAGATGCAAATCAAAACTACACTGAGATTCCATCCAACCCCAATCAGAATGGCAATCATCAAGAAGTCAAAAAATAATAAATGCGGTGAGAATGGGGAGAAATTGGAACTCTTCTACACTGTTGGTGGGATTACGAATTAGTTCAGCCACTATGGAGATCAGTGTGGAGATTCCTCAGAAAACAGGGAATAGATCCACCATATGATCCGGCTATACCACTCCTGGGTATCTTTCCAATGGGGTTGAAACCAGAGAACTACAGTAATATATGCATATCCATGTTCATAGCAGCACAATTCACAATAGCCAAATTATGGGACCAACCTAGCTGTCCATCAACAGATGAATGGATTGCAAAATTATGGGATATCTACAGAATGGAATTCTACTCAGCAATAAAGAAGAACAAAACTATGTCATTTGCAAGAGAATGGAAGGATCTGGAGAACATTATGTTAAGTGAGATTAGCCAGTCACAGAAACTGAAGGCTCAAATGTTTTCTCTAATATGCACAAGTTAGATAGTAATTGAGATACCAGAGGAACTCTAGATAATGGAGGAGAAACCTCAGTGGAGCCAGGGATGTGGCCTAAGGGAAGGTGAGGGGAAGACTGAAGTTGATTGAAAGAATTACTACCATAGGCTATGTGTACATATGCGAAAATACCAATGTCAATCACAGTACTCTCTATGGGGAAGGGGGGAGATGGTGAGGCAGTCTGGGGGGGCACCAAGTGCTGTGTGCATGTATGTCACTGTCAACATGATTTACATTATATGTGAGACTTTAATGTACCAATAAAAGTATATTAAAACATAATAAATGTGAATAGACAATCAACCTGTACATCCAAAATGGAATATTATTTGATAATAAAAAGAAATGGCTATCAAATCATGAAAATATATGGATTAATCTTAACTAAATATTACTAAGTGAAAGTAGCCAATCTGAAAAGGTGGCATATTCCATACCTCAATTTTATGACATTATGGAAAACTTAAAAGTATAGATATGGGGATGAGTCAGTAGTTTCCAGGGTGGAGAGTTATAGAGTGTGTTGAGTGATTATTGAATGGGGGAAACAGTAGATATTTAAGAGCAGTGAAACGATTATGTATGATAGTCTAATGGCAGATACATAAAATTTATCAAATCACATGGAAATTTGTAGCATAATTATGTATATTACTACATGCAATATTTAACATCCTTTAGGAGGCCACTGGATCCCAGGATGGAAGAAACAATAAGACAGAAGAATGTAATAGAATTATAAATGTATAATCCAATCTCACTGAAAAGAGTACAGGGGGAATGTGCTGACCTCTACAACTTTGGAAATGCCTAGTGGCTCTAAGACTAAAGACAAAAAATATAAATGAGAATAAAGAAAACTATACATAAGCACTGAAATCTAGTCAATAAGGTTGTTTCCCACAGGGGTATGTGTTAATGATTCTGATACCAATAATCTTTTACAGAAGGATAGAATAATTCATTAATAGATAATGGATTGTAGATGCCAGGCTTCTTACAGTTAGGGTGGTTGTTTACAGATATACAAGGATAAGAGAATAGAATTAACCATGTGTTAATGTATTAGAGTTGAAGATGCAGGTATAATTTATAATGTTTAACTTATTATGGGTATACAGATGGCTACATATAGAAATACACTGGTTAGTATACACACATATGCTATTTGTATATATACTGATTATTTTTATATACACTGGTTAGTATACACACATATGTTTCCTTGTTCTGTAACTGATTTAGCCTTAAAATAAGGACACCAAGTAGCACCCAGATATTGGATTCTAATAGCATTGTACAACAAAATGAATCAGATATTCTTGGAGAGTCGGTTGATTATAGAAGTAAGACAGAACCATACATAAGATGAGTCTGCAACATCATGTAGTTCCAGTATATAAGGATGTTCTCAGAAACAAAGAAATGAAAAACAAAACAAAACAAAACTTTAAAACACAGAATGATAGAATGATGGGGCACATCAAAGAGACAGAAACCAACTGAAGGGGCTCTCAATAATCAAAGTTGGGACAAGGTGAGGAGCCAAATGAATGAAATAATTATAACCCACAGTATAAATTATCCATGAATTCATGCTGATATATATGAGGAATATATGAATAAATAGAGGGAGAATAGACAAACATCCCATATAGAATTCCAAATAACATATGTAGATACTCCACTCTCAATTATGTGAATCCTTACTTACCACTTCTTCAGGATGGGCTTGAAGAGTAACTTTCTTCCAAACAATGCAGCATGGAAAGTTAGAATAAAACTTCAAAAAGGTTAAACCAGACAAATACTACCTCAGACAGGTGATTGAAGTCAGCATCAACAGAAATTGTATTATAGTATGTTACTGTGATAGAATGTCACAAAAATAGTGTGTAATTTACATGGTCTTTCTTTCAAAACAAAATGTAACCCAGGCTAATCATGGGAAAAATGCCAGACAAATCCTGATATGAAAGACAGTCTACAGAAACACGATCAGTATTCCTCAAAAATTTTGAAGCCATCAAAAACAAGTAATGTCTCTCTCTCTCTCTCTCTCCTTAGTGAGGCCCTCCACAACTTCGTGAGACCCGGTTTCAAAATAAAGTATAAAAAATAGGGCCGGGGGCGTAGCACGGAGGTAGAACGCCCCTGCGTTCAATCCCCGGTACCGCAAAAAAAAAAAAAAACAAGTAATGTCTGAAAATCTAACATCCAAAAGGATCCTAAGTAGATATAATTACTAAATATAATATGGGATCCTAGATGTGATACAAAAATAGAAAAAAGGACATTTGGTTAAAACTAAAGAAACCTGAATAAATTTAATTTTTTTTTTATTAAAAGTGAAGTCAGACCCCGAAAGGCCAAAATAGTTTAAAGCAATAAGAACCATAGGGAGGCATCACAATACCTGACTTCAAACTATACTACAGAGCCATAGTAGTAAGAACAGCATGGTATCTGCACAAAAGCAGACACATAGACCTATGCAACAGAATAGGAGATTCAGAAAAAAATCCACACACAGCCAATTGATTTTTGACAAAGGTGCCAAAAACATACACTGGAAAAAAGAGAGCCTTTTCAACAAATGGTGATGGCAAAACTGGTTATTCATATGCAGAAAAATGAAAATAAATCCCACTTTCTCACCCTGCACAAGAGTCAATTCAAGATGGATCAAAGATCTGTAAATTAGACCAGAGACTTTGCAGTTATTTGAAGAGGGCAGTAGACCAACACTCCAACATATAGGCATGGGTAAAAACTTCCTCAAAAAGACCCTAAAGGCACAAGAAATTAAAATGAGGATTAATACATGAGATTTCACTAAACTGAAGAGCTTCTGTGCAGCAAAGGAAACTATCAGAAACTTCAAGAGAGAACCAACAGAATGGGAGAAGATCTTTGCCAGCCTCTCCCCAATAGAAGACTAATATCTAGAATATACAAAAACTCAAGAAATTCATTAAAAAACAAATATCACAATAAAAAAATAGTCAAGTGAATGAAATAGACACTTCACAAAAGAAGAAATAAAAATGGTCAATAAATATATGAAAAAATGTTCAACATCATAAACAATCAGAGAGATGCAAATCAAAACTACCCTGAGATTTCACCTAACCCCAATTAGAATGGCAATCCTTAAAAACACAAACAATAATAAATGCTGGTAAGGATGTGGAGAAGTAGGAACTCTGATACATTGTTAATGGGATTGAAAATTACTGCAAACACTTTGGAGATCAGTATAAAGGATCCTCAGAAGAATGGGAATGAACCTACCACATGACCCAGCTATACTACTCCTGAGTATCTACCCAAAAGAATTAAAACCAAACAACCATAGTAATTCAGGCATATCTATGTTTATAGCTGCACAACTAATAATTTTCAAACTATGAAACCAGTCGAGATGTCCATCAACAGATGAATGGATTACAACATTATGGGATATATATAATGGAATTCTACTCAGCCACAACAAAGAACAAAATTATTTCATTTGCCAGGAAATGAATGGAACTGGAGAATAGTATGCTAAGTGAGATTAGTCAGTCACAAGAAGTGACAGGTAGGGTATTTTCCCTCATATGTGGAAGCTAGTGAGAAATTGGGACACAGGAGGGACTCCAGACAAGGAGAGGAAACCTTAGTGGAGTGAAGGAGGGGACCTAACTGAAGGAGATGGGAGGGAGGAAGACTTGAAGAGGGAAGCACCTCAATGGACATGATGTACATGCACAAACTTATCAAAGCCAATCACGGTGTGGTGCACACGAAGGTGGGGAGGGAGAAGGATAGGGTGAGAACTGGAAGAGGGCTCACAGAGTGCGGTGTGCATGTATGCCTCTATCACTCTGAACCTCAACAAGATGTATGATGACAATGCACCAATAAAAAAGTGAAGTCATAGTGATTGGTTATTAGTTATAACAAATGTACTATACTAATGTAAAATGTTAATACAACTAGTTATAAGAACTTTCTGGAGTATCTTTACAATATTCCTATAAATATAAATTTTTAAAAATAAAACATTTATCAAAAGTACATAATATAGCAATATATAGAATTCAGTCATCATGTGACTCACATTTTTATAATTCCAACTATATGGTTATAATCCAGAAATTTATTCTACTCCATACTCCTTCACTTCTTATACATTAAAAGGTTTTATAAACCTTTTTTTTTTTTTTTGCAGTACTGAGGATTGAACGCAGGGGTGTTCTATCTCCGCGCTACGCCCTTGGCCCTATTTTTTATACTTTATTTTGAAACCGGGTCTCACGAAGTTGTGGAGAGCCTCACTAAGTAGAAAGAGAGAGAGAGAGAGAGAGGGAGAGAGAGAGAGAGAGAGCTGAGGCTGGCCGTGAACCCGGATCCTCCGGTCTCCGCCTCCTAAGGTACTGGGATTACAAGCTTGTGCCACCACGCCCGGAAACCTTTTAATGGTAACTTTGTTGCCCTCCCCATCAATGAAAAAACATAATTGACTTCCTGATCAAAAATTAAAAATAGACACTTTATTTCCTTCTTCTTTCACATAAACATAGGAATTCTGTTACCTCACTACTTTTTGGACTCTGTGTGTGTGTGTGTGTATTACTAGGGACTGAACCCAGGGGCATTCTACCTCTGAGCTACATCCCCAGCCCTATGTTTTTTATTTTTATTTTGAAGCAAGGTCTTGTTAAGTTTCCACTGACTGGCCTTGAACCTATGATCCTCCAGCCTCAGCCTCCCAAGTACTGAGATTACAGGCATATGCCATCGCACCCAGCTCTGTGCCCTTCTCATATGACTCAGTATACTTATTGGTAGTAGAAAACTACAGTGACCAATCACAACTTTGGGAGTCTGACCTGTTTTTTCATGTTTTGAGAGTGATAGGTCCTCATGAAGTCTTTCAGGTGTCAGAAACTTTCAAAATGGCTGTCATTGTTCTATTGTCACTTCTGCTTTTATCTGTACTAACTTCTCAAATCTGTTTCCATGTTCCCGCCTAAAGTCTCGGGTGCATCCGTTTTGGACTCAGTCTTGAAGCCAAGCTTTATGTCTCCTTCTAAGATAAAGAATTAGGTCATCATCCTTACATCCAATGAGGAGAACATTTAACTCAGATTCTTGTGGAATCTTAGTGGCATCCTTATCCCCTCTCCTGAAGTCTCCAGTATTGGCCCAGATCATGCACCGAGAGTTCTGTCTTATTTTCTTTCAGTTTCCCCTTCTCAGAAGCAATCATCCCAGGATAGCAGTCCTGATCTCAAACTTAGTTCACCATTGAGTAGTGCTTCTTTTCCTATCAGTTATTAGTGTTTGCCCAAGGAATGGGTAGCTGACAAAGGAGTAAGAGAAACCTCTCACCATATATCCATGATCATGCCTAAATTCTCTTTCCCTTATCTTGTACTATCTCCATTTCAAAATGTAATGGGAGGCTGAGACAGGAGAATTGCAGGTTCGAGACCAGCTTCAGCAACTTAGTGAGACTCTCAGAGAAGCCCTGTCTCAAAACAAAAAATAAAAGGGGCTGGGGCTGTAGCTTGGAGGTATAAAGCTTCTGGGTTCACACCAGTACCACACATACAGAAAAAAAGTGATGGCTGGAATTGGGGTTTACATCTTTTCATTATTACTATAGGACAGCATATTCTTATCACAAATCAAACTAAGGCAATTTTAAGACTTTTTTGTACTTATAACTGTCCTGATAGCTTCAATCAGGTCATATACAATGACATTTTGGTATTAATTTACAACATTATATGGCTTTAAATACACCATGATGAGGCTACTAGCAATGATTAAATGCAATTAATTAAATGCCTTACTATAAAAATTTCTAAATAGATAGGAATATATGAATATAACTATAGCAAACTAACCATCTATATACTTATAGATAGATTCTTTGATACAATAAAACCAATGGTATAAATTTGTAACAGGATAATGCTTAGCATTTAATCTTTGCCAGTACTATTGGGGAACTGAGAGCAGGGATAAGGCAGTAGGAAAGAAGTAATATTTATAATAATACTACTTTATATAATTATGAAAATGTTCATTGTAGTTTAAGAATAAATGTTGGAATCTCTTGTCTGAACTATTTTGATTAAATATTTTCATCTCTAACTTTGTTGGAATGGATATTTCTCTTATATCAGACCAATGATTTCAAAGAGTCTTTTTAAAGAGTTGGCTAAAATTTTTTTGTCTGCTTAAATCCTATCAAGTTAATCAGGAAGAAAAGGTCATTTTTTCCTTGATTGTTTTTGTTATATTTTTAGATTTGTTAAAAATTCCATACTATTTCGGTAATAGAACATTTTTTTACCATTTTTCCTAAACTTTGAGACAGCTCCAGGATGATATATTTAATTCAAAGTTGAAATCCAACCAAGCTACTTGAGTAGGTAACATTTAAAATAATTCATTAAAATCTTGACCTATGAGGTGGATGCTTTTAGGCCGTGGGCCAACGAGGCCGTATTATAAACAGTAGCACTCTCTAAATGCTTTCAGACGAGGATCACATCATCATATATTTCTTATCTGTTCAGTTCCTGGCATGGCACCTTTGTTCTCAAACTTGGTTAAGTCAGTCATCTGATGCTACTATTTTGGGGGGAAATTGGTGGGATCTGCCTTTCTTTAACTGTGATAATGGATTTAATATATGCATATTATTTATCTACTGATACAGCTATCACATAGCTGTATAAATACTGAAAAAAATCCAGGGGTACTGACAGTATTATTGTCAAAAAGTAGATATTGAAATGTCTATATGAATATATGTCAAGTGAAGAAAAATGACACGAATTGCTTATATGATATGATCTCAAATATAATAAAAACATATAGAAAATTATCAGAAAGTAATGTTATAATTGTATACTTTGTTTGGATAGTAGATTTATGGATGGTGTATTTTACTTCTCAGAAGCTCTGCAGTTTTGATGTGGCGCAGGACACCAAATTTAACCTTAATTACCTTCCAAAAGTCCCACCTCCAATACCATATTTGGATTAAGTTTCCATACTTGTCTTTTCTTTTTTCTTTTTTTTTTTTTTGGTACTGGGGAATTGAACCCAGAGGCATTCTGCTTCTGAGAGATACCCTCATCCCTTTTGTTATTTTTTTGTTGTTGTGAACCAGGATCTTGTAGGTTGCTGAGAGTTTCACTAAGTTGCTGAGGCTGGTCTTGAACCTGAGATCGCCTTGCCTTAGCCTCCCAAGTACTGGTATTGCAAACATGCACCACCATGCTGGGCTAGTTTCCACACTCTTAATGTCTCACAATGGAGTTTAGATCTCAACATGAGTTTGGGTGGGTCATTCAAACCATGCAGTAGAGCAGAGAAATGAGGCAACAAATAAATGTATTATTAATTAACATACTGAAGAGCAGACCTCTCTCCTTCTTTGACATATGATTTGTTAGAGCCAATTTATTTCCATTTTTTCCAGGAATAAGGAAATAGATTTATAAAGGGAGGGTGACTTGGTAAACAAAAATAGTGATTCTCAAACTTCAAATTCATAAAAATTATTCAGGGATCCTGTCAAAACAAAGATTCTGATTCAGAAAATCTATCATGGAGCCAAAAATTCTATATTCTACTAGGGTTCCAGGTGATGTTGATACAGTGGTCTGAACAAAAAAACTTTGAATACCAAGGCACTTGAAGGTAGTAGTTGAAAGAGAAACTTAAACCATATATTGCTAAGTCAGTAATCCTAAAAGGAGTAAAAAGAAAGGAAGGGTAATTCAGTGTTGGACCATTGCAGAATATTGAACAGGGGGTGGAAACTTTGGAATTGCTCTATGCACTGTTGAAATATCCAGGAGAACTTCAGAAATAGAATGAGCCAATCAAAGCAACAATCAATGACATTGAAAACAGCCATGAGCAGGACGTGAGGAAACGGTGTTGTTTGTTTTCAGAAGAGTTTCCATGAAATGAAATTGCCATTTCATTTCATGCAAGTGTTTGTGATATAACTTCTGAATGTTCTCAAGTATTATTTATCTTGAGTTAGTAAAATTCTAACTACTATCTTACAAGTGGCACGTGGAAATAAATGTACTTGCAACATATGGGAAATCAGCTAAAATGACTGGCTAGATGAATAGGTTAGGTTGCATTTTTCAACGTTGAAAAAATAAGGGAAATGGTAAATATGGGATCATGAATTAGCAGAAATCTTTGTGAATTAGCAGGAAATCTATTTTCTATAGGTAATTTGACATTAAAATGAAATTTTATATTTAAATTTTGAGACATTTGATGGTGCCTGAGTATTTTACTATATTTTTAAATTTAATGTGACCATGAAGAAAAATCAAGTATTCCCAAAATGATATGTAAATTCCTTAATGGATTATTCTCTATTAGATTCTTAGGGTTTTTGACTCACAGATAATTATTTTTAAAACTTGCTTTCAGACCTAATATTAGTATAGGATGTCAGATAGCATTACCTAAGAGAAAACGCAACACAGTATGAGCAGATTTATACCATTAGCCAGAGTGAATATGCAATTTATCATGTGTATTTTTCATTTCAAAAGGGAAATGGGAAGGTATTATCCACAGTTAAAGGAAATAGCTAAGCACTATTTTCACAAATAAATGGAAACAAAAGAATCTTACTATTCCTATGAAATTTATAGCAATGGAAATATTAAAATAATGCCTTTGGACCTTTATATTTAGTTAATTTTCATTGAGAAGTTACCTGAACTAAGTTTTCTCTTTTTAATATTTGTGAATTACATATTGAGAATGTGGGTGAATGTCTATAAAGATGACTTAGCTATCTTATAATAACATTTTTCGTATTAATATATAAGAAAAATAACAACTAGGCCATGACAAGTGGTTATTCCAAATTAGTAGATTAGTTTAATCACCAGATTTAGAAAATTGTCAGATTGTAGTAACATGGTATCAATCAAAGATATCTCAAATACCTGAACCAAACAGAAGTGTCTCTTCTTGATATATGATTTTAATAACCCACATTTTGGCATTTTCAGTATCTGCAGTTGCTGGATTTTCTTTGTTTTGGCTTTTGGATCTCTCACATGATCACTCTTGGAGACAAGGCCAAGCAATTTTACAAGAGAACCAGTGGCTGGGAAGAGACTAAAGTTCTGTAGACCTTCATTTTTAAAAAGTTAAGAAAAGCTCAATTGAATTTGTATATTTATTCTCCGAAGCCCTGAAACAGCTCAATTTTCAATATCAAACAAATACACTTACTTTGTATTTTCTACACGCTTGAAGGTTGAAAATAGTGCTCCACATCAGGAGTGTGATGTCCATGTCACCCTGTCAAATAGTTGTTGCCTTCAGCTATGAAAATGCTTGCAGTCTTGGGAGTGCCATGCCCACGTTTAATTGACTTCAAAGGGCATCCATTCAATGAGAAGAACCTGGGTTTGGAGGGAGATTGTCCCAAGGCAAATCAATAGGGTCATTTTGGGGGCTCTAAGTTAGAGAGAGTTTCTTCTAGTTCATTCTTATATGCCTCCAAAAGCATGCCTTTCTTGTGAAAAGCCTAAGTTCATATTATTGCTTGCTTTCTTTGTGTGTGAATGTATATGTGTGTGTATGTGGGGGAGCTATTTCTTTGATTTTAAAATGATAACGGTAATTAGGTAGGGTAGTTAACAATATTGTTGGCTTACTTTAAATAAAATCTACTTTGAATTAAGTAAGAATTTTGTTAAAATGATTAATTTCTTATATTTTATGCTGTATTAAGTGCAATATTTTTCTTAACAAGGTTAGATTAAGTCATTAATGAAGTGCTGATTTGCGTTTTTCTCATATTAGGCTACTCTTTCCGAAGAAAATTGTTTCAGGCCAACATAATATTTTCAATTTGCATCATGACAAAATCTATTATGCTTGATTTCTAATTGGAAAATATCTTTAAATATTCATATAGTTGTATAAAAACCAATGATTCTAAGTATTGGGAATGCAAAAAGATTTGTAAAATTTTTATTATAAGGTTATTTGGACATGGAGTGATATTGAGAGCAAAAATTTAGCAGTTAGAGATTCATTAAGAACCACAAAACACTAGTATTGATGACTCATAGCCTATATTCATATGTTGAAGATTTTAGCTAAAATGTGTCATTTCAACAAGAGGTCATATCCTTTGGTCATCATATATATATATGCCTCCTAGTCATTCTCAAAGGTCCTTGCAGTTTCTCCAAGACAAATTATTCTTCTGAGATGGTGAGAATTCTTTAAAGGAGCATTACAATGAAATGCTCCTTGCAATGAAAGTGGTACTTACTGCTTTAGATATAGGGTTTTACCCTTGAAGTATTGGTCTTGGTTATTAAATCATGACAAGCTTAACAGGGAGGAGAGCAGTTTATGGTATTACTAAGCTTTCCCTCTGTTTTCTTGTCACATTTGATTTCTTTAAGTAAATGGATCATTGGCAAGAACATTATATTAAATGAATGAGAGTTGGTATGGTCCCTGGTGGCTTAAAATTCTCACAGGCTTTTGAATTATTTGACTGCTGGATTTGTGAAGAAGCAGTCATCCTTGCCTATGTGATTAGATATCAGAAACTCCTTCAGTAATCAGAGCGAATTTTGGGTTTTGTTTTCTAAAAATAAAAAATAATTCTGCTCACTGAACTTTAAATATCTAAAGTTATATCATATCTAAAGAGGAAGAGTCAATCCTGTCTCTTTATCAAATGCCCATCACAGTGGCAGGACTTCTCTCTCCTTGCAGAAAATACATGGCTTCTTCTGTATACTTGGTTCTCATACACACACACACACACACACACACACATTTGTATTACATTGACACAACATATTCAGTGAACAGTCCCTGGCATAGGGCACTTGTAGGCCAGTGCAGTGGTTCCTCCGTTTCTCAAGCTGTGAGGCAGTACATGCCTGTGTTCTGTCAGTCTGGTGTCTGGCCATGCAGGGTCTGACTGGCCTGTACACACAGCACACCGAGGGCATTGGTTTTCTAAAGCTGATAAAATAAATTACTACAAACAAGGTGGCTTACACAGCAGAAATCCATTGTCTCACACTTCTGGAGATAGAAGTCCAGAGTCAACATGGCTGTGCTCCCTCTGAGTCTGTGGGTAGAATGCTTCCTGTCCACTTTCTGTCTTCTGGTCTTGGCCAGCAGACCTTGCTGTTCCTCATCATCTGGCTAAGTCTGATTTCTGCTTCTGTCATCTTTGCTTCATCATCTCTCTTTGTGTGACTTTACAAATGTTCCTTTAAAAAAATAAGGATACAAATTAAATTGGATTAGGGATTACCCTAATTATGTTATCTTAACTTGGTTAAATCTGAAAAGATTGCATTTCCAAATACATTCTGAAATACTAGGAATTAAGAATTTATCCTATCTTCTTTTGGTTAATACCATTCAACCCATAACAGAGAATACATGTTTTTGTTTTGTTTTGTTTTGCTCTTTTGGTACTAGGGATTGAACCCAGGGGCATTCGACTTCTGGGCCAGACCCCACCCCAGGCATATATATATATATATATATATATATATATATATATTTTTTTTTTATATATATTAATAAATACATATGTATTAATTTTGAAACAGGATTTCACTATTGCTGAGGGTCTCACAGAGTTTGAAACTGGCTTCAAACCTGCAATCACCTTGCCTCAGTCTCCCAAGTACAGGCATGCACCACAATGTCTGGCTGAAAATACAGTTTTTTCAAAAATTATTTTCAGAGGTAATGAGTATCCTCCTAGACATATAGAGTGGACAGAAGAAGTTTTATTTATTTGTTTGTCTATTTCAGTAACCAGACTTTGGTATTATCAATTTCCACCATTTATATTCTTTTAGGTAATATTCTGTATTATATGGTTTGGCAAATTATGAGAATATAGTCACTGTCACTATGTCATTGGTTATAAAATTTAAAGGAAAATATGTGTCATGAAGTCAACAAAGCACTTCCTAGTTGTTCTATTGCTGGAGACATGAGCGTTTAGACAGGACAGGTAATCCAAAGCAGTCAGGCTCTGTGATTTCTGT
Organism: Glis glis; assembly: GCA_004027185.1. Classification (NCBI taxonomy): domain Eukaryota; kingdom Metazoa; phylum Chordata; class Mammalia; order Rodentia; family Gliridae; genus Glis; species Glis glis. Next base: position 3,997 of record PVJS01039750.1, on the reverse strand, counting down.
CCACATCATCTTCTTTCTATATATACCTCAAACAATCACCTTTCAAATTATGAGTCTCCTCACTCATTTCACCTCTATCCCATGTGCTTCTTTTCACCAAGTCCCCTAGAGCTTTGAATTGTGTTGATCCACCCCAAGAAACAACAGAAAGCATTTTGCTTTACAATAGTGTGTTAGTGGGAATGGGCATCTTGTTTTTCCCCCATAGGTCCATCTCTGCTTTCCTGATAGCTGGAGGTATTGTGCTGTTACAGAATAGTACCTGCACATAGAGTAATGTTTTCATACACCATAAAAGTCATTTTGCCAGAAAGTGTCATTGATTTACTTGTGGCAATATAGGATTCCTTGATTAAGAGTTTGACAAATCCTCATTGAAGCTGCATAATAAATCAATTTCTTACTGGAAAAGCCTGAGAGGGGGGTAAGTGAAGATGCTATACATTAATACCTGGGGGAGAGTTACTAACCTCTGTTCTCTGGTGATCAATCACCTGGACTGGGCTTCGCTGACAATGTCTGGAGGTCATCTGGTTAATGAGACAGCACTGGAAAATTCCTGCCCAGGATTACATTGTATCAGTCAATCATTAACACCCATATTAGACACCAAGAACCATTTGCTACTTTTAAGAGAAAATTCTGTGAAACATATCTGGAGTAGATTAATGATTATAAATGGACTACCTAAAAACAATTAAGAAAAATATGCAGTTGCTCTCAGGGCGCCTCCATTAGGAAAAATTAAAACAAGTTGGCATGAATTTTTTTTCCCTCTAGGGTCTTTCTTGAATGCACATTTATATTTTGCTGTAGAATAGAAAATTAACCATTGAGAAATTACAACATTTTTAAAAATGGACCTATGCTGGACATATTAATATCTGATTAAGATTATAGTTATCATTTCCTAACACATTGATATCCAGAACATGGCTGTGTGAAAGTTAACATCTAAGAAACATATGCACATCAGAAACATGGAAAATGAACTTTAAACATAAAATTATCTTGCAGAGTTGTTTCCCTTCAGGACTCTTAGCTCTAACTAGTAACGGCAGAGATGGATAGACATGAATATTTTTCTTTTTTCTTCTGAGTGAATTTTTTTTTCTTTTTTCTTTTTTTCACAATAGTGGAGAATGAGTTATGCCCAATACACATTCAGGCTTTGCTTTAAATCTCTGATAAACATAGCAAATTACTTGATTTCTTTGATATAAAACAACAGACAACAGGGCATGGTGGTGCACACCTGTAATCCCAGTACTTGGGAGGCTGAGGCAGGAGGATCAGCAATCAATAGTCTAGCTGAGCAGACCCCCTGTGATGTCAGTACAGGCATCAGTCAGGTGAGTAAAGAAGCTGCCAAGGTCCCAAACACGAGGAGCAGAGATGAGCCAACATAATAAGCTTTTCAGAAGTTCTTCACATAGAGTCAATTTTTGTGTTTTATTACTAAGGTTAGGTGGTTTATTACACATTTTTAGAGATTTGGAATATTTTTTCAACAAATGAGTAACAGATTTAAGTATCCATACCTGCTAAAAAATTATTATTATTATTATTATTTGGTGGTACTAGGGATTGAATGCAGGAACATTCTACCTCTGAACTACCCCAGCCCTATTTTATTTTTTTTTTTATTTTGAAAGAGGGTCTCCCTAAGTTGTGGAGGACCTTGCTAAGTTGTGGAGGACCTCGCTAAGTTGCTGAGACTAGCCATAAATCTGTGATCCTCCTGTCTCAGCCTCCTAAGTACTGGGATTACAAGTATACACCACCATGCCCAGCTAAAATTTAAGATACTGGACTATTTCTACAATCATGTATGAGACTTCTTAATATATTAAAGGTAAAATATTGGCTAAATAATACTATAACTTGCATGTAGAACAGTAATATAAAATAAAAATGTAGTGTTACATAATTAAGACCATCTTAAAATAAGTCATACTTAGATGAACTAATTTTCTAGTCAGGAAATTCAATCTTGTTCTTTGTATAAAATAATACTATATATATATATATATATATATAATATAAGCTCTAGTAATTTAATATACAATTAAAATAATGAGTAGTATTTGTTATATTCAAAATAATGGCTTTGCATTTATTTAAGCATGCTAGCCTTTTATTTTCTATATGTATTATATTGCTCTTTTATTTAGCTTCATAAAGATCAATGTACTTAATACATTGTTGAGTTTTTCTCAAAAAAAAAAAGAAAGTTTCTCTCTCAACTATGCTTTAGTTATATTTCCTTTAATTAAGAAAGGACCAGTGCGACTTTCTTAAATATGGGTGCTATAGATTGCGATAATTCTGATCATATAATTATTTTTATTCCTAGTACATACGACTCGTGGCAGAAAGCAATAATAATGGTAACCATTTAAATGGTACAGGTTATTAGCCAGGCATGTTTCCCAATCTTTACTAAATACCTATTAATAGCAGGTATAATGCTATATGTCTACTAAGATTCTTCTTATTTCCATTTTTACAGAGAAGGCAACTGAGGCATAGTCTACCTTAGTTCACTGAATTAGTAATTTTTACTGCTGAGATTTAAGTACAAGTCGTTTGACTCCAGACACTGAGCAATCAAGCTCTACACTTTCTTGCCTCTAAAGAGGTAGAAAAACAAAGAATGAGTCAGTTATATTTTCATGGGAAACCTGATTAAAATGCATTTAGAATGTGATGGTCACAGTTTCTCTTAAAACCATTTAGCTTTTATATTATTCTATACCTTAAGCATTCTACAGTTGATTTGAGGTTAAACATGATTTGAGGCCAGTGGGCATCTTGTTTATATAAAAGTTATGTATAAAATGGAAATTCCCGTGGATGTTTATGAGATTATGCAAATCCTATTTAATATAGTGAAAAATAGAGCTGATGTTACATTGTAAAGGACAAAGAAACCAGGAGATGGAAGACATCCAGTTCAGCCTCCAAGCGAGGGGCAGCTGTGCTTTGAAAACATGTGCTTTGATTCCTGTGCACTGTGACCTGCCTCCTATGCAACAATTCAACAACCGAGTGTGTGCACCTGAACTTCTTTCTAACTGGTCCCCACTCCATGTGCACTTCACCTTGTACACATAGCTTCAATAATTACTCTTTTGTCAAGATGTAACATCTACATGAAAAGGTTTAAAACAATAGTAATCTGTTCGTAGGATGCCTCTATGTCTTTTCATTGACTATGCTAACAGCATTTCTTTATAGTTAATCTTGTATCTTTAATAGACAGTATAAAATGCTATATTTAAAAATGTCCATTTTTACTATTCATTTTTTTAAAAAAACTGAATTTGTAGCCAATTCCCGAAACTTCAAAGGAAAGGAAATGATAAATGTCATTAAAGCAGAGACCCATCTTTAAAACTAATTACATGAGGCCAAGGTATGAATGCCATTATTAATATTATCATTCCATCTCTCTGGTTGAAGATTTCTAAAAAATGTACCTAATGATTATAGAGTTCTTTCTCTACATCTCTCAGCCCTCCCCAAGTTGTTCATTTTTTTCTATCTTCCTTTCATACCACCAACCCCCAATTTACTGAAAACCTCTCCTGAAAGGAAAGAGAAATCAGTAAGGCTTGATTAAATCATCTGAGTAATGTTCTGGTTTCCAGAAGTCAGACTCGACTCCTGAATTTATTAACCACATCAAATCTCCAGAAATAGACAGCATGTCCGGCAGTGTAGTATTGGGTCCAAGCTTACTTAAGTAAATGTTTCCCCTGCTTATTCTTTCTCTTCCTTTCCTTTTTCATTAAGAGTGCTCATGAGGCATAAAATCATTTAACCTTAATTCCCTCCAATCCCTTCAATTAAAATCATTTAACTTTAATTCCTTTCTAAAATCTGGTGGTCTATTATTGCAACATCACCTGAATGAACTTTAATTAGAAGTAGCCTAAATTGATTCATTGGTTTCCTCTCCTCTCCTCTCCTCTCCTCTCCTCTCCTCTCCTCT
>PVJS01039749.1:0-18762 GCA_004027185.1 Glis glis | reverse complement strand
GTAGCACTGAGAATGATGTTGGTATAATCTCATATATACACATTGTTTATGACAGTAATTCCATGGATTGACTACTTTCATACCCTTACCCTTCCCTTGTACCCCTTCCCTTGCACCACTGAGGGTTCTCCATTGTCATTGGAGTCCCTTTTGTGTCCCCACTACTCCCTAGGTTGCGCATATTAATGAAAACATATGACCCTTCATTTTGTGTGATTGGCTAATCTCACTTAACATAATGCTCTCCAGATCTTTCCATTTTCTTGCAAATGCTGTTATTTTGTTCTTCTTTATTGCTGAGTAGAATTCCATTGTGTGTATTTCCCATAACTTTGTGATCCATTCATCTGTTGATGGACATCTAGGTTGGTTCCATAATTTGGCCACTGTGAATTGTGCCCTAACTGAAATGAATAGGCACTTCACGAAAGAAGAGATACAAATGGTCAATAGGTACATGAAAAAATGTTCAACATCATTAGCAATCAGGGAGATGCAAATCAAAACTACTCTAAGATTTCATCTGACCCCAATTAGAACGGCAAGCATTAAGAAGTCAAACAACAACAAATGTTGGCGAGGATGTGGGGAAATTGGGACTCTTCTACACTGTTGGTGGGATTGCAAACTAGTTCAACCACTGTGGAGATCAGTGTGGAGATTTCTCAGAAAACTGGGAATGGATCCACCATATGATCCGGCTATTCCACTACTGGCTATCATACCAAAGGGATTGAAACTAGAAAACAACAGTAATATATGCATACCCATGTTCATAGCTCACACCATTTTCTTTGCTTACTTTATGTTCTTTGGTAATGTCAGTGGAAGATTGAGTGGAAGGGGATGTTTGTGATAATCCAAAAGTGATTCTGAAAAGGGAATTTCAAACTAGCAGCCTCATTATGATAAGTGTACTCTGATTACTCTGAGGATGAAGACACTCATTTGGGTATATCAAGTCTGTTACAATGCATTTGCTAAGAAACAAAGCCCATCCCTTTAAGTTTACCAGGCACCCTTCCCCAGGGCCTTTGCATGACGCTTTCCACAGTCAGGCTCTCCCTACAAGTCTCACACAGTTCATGCCCTCTTTTTCCTCAGGATTCTTTAAGATGTCCTGTCCTCAGAGGGACCATACCTGAATGTCATCTGCCCACCCATTACTCTCTCCTTCCTGGCCTGACTTCCTTCCCTCCCTTCCTTCCTTCCTTCCTTCCTTCCTTCCTTCCTTCCTTCCTTCCTCTCTCTCTCTCTCTTTCTTGTACTGGAGATTGAATGCAGGGGCATTCTACACTCCAGACCTTTTTATTTTTTGTTTTGAAACAGGGTCTCACTAGGTTGTTCAGAGTCTGGCTAAGTTGCTGAGACCGGTCTCAAACCTATGATCCTCCTGTCTCAGCCTCCCAAGTACTGGGATTACAGGCATGCATCACCATGCCCAGCTTCTATTTTTATTTCTTAGCACTTATTTTTCCTTACATTTGTGTTAGTTCTTCATCTCTGTGACCAAAATACCTTGCAAGAAACATTTATTTTGGCTCACTGTTTTAGAGGTCTCAGTCCATGGTGGACTGGCTCCATTGCTCTGGGCCTGAGGTAAGGCAGAACATCATGGCGGGAGGGCATGGCAGACAAAAGATGCTCAGATCATGGCAGCCAGGAAGCAGAGAGAGAGGGAGAGGGAGAGAGAGAGAGAAACTGGGGAGAAGACAAACCTTTCCAGGGCACACCCTGGGTGATACTTCCTCTAGCTGAGTCCCACCTCCAAGTAGTCTATTCAGCTATCAGTGGATGAATCTATTTGATGGATTAATCTCTGATGAGGTCAGAGCCCTCATTGATCCAATCATTGCCTAAAGGCCCTACCTCTGAACCTTGCTGACCATGCTTCAACACATGAGCTTTTAGGGGACATTTCAGATCTAAACCATAACAACCTCGTATGATGTATTTGTTAGTTTTTTTTTTTTGCCTTTCCCCTCAATAGGAACAAACCCCACGAAGCCAGGGGCTTGGATGGACCACTCCTCTCATCTCAGCACCTGGAGCAGTGTCTGGCTACAGAGCAGCACTCTATCAGTGTTTGCTGGACGTCTAGATCTCGTTCACTTTTCACTTCTCTTCTGTGATCTCAGAGGGGAGGACGAGTCAAGCCAGGGTAACTTAACCACACTCTACCTCACCTCATGTAGAGCCAGACTCACAAGACAACCTCCTCATACATTTTAGTAGTTTTCCATTACTGAACACAAACCATCTTGCATTTCCTTGCATAGTGATAAATCGACATTCTGGTTAACGACAAATCAGCCCTCTATGATATTGAATTACAAAACCTGGAGATGTCACCATGCCAGAAGTTTAAACCTGGCCATTAGTCTTCTTGGTGTCTGTGGTGTCCCTGTGTGTATAACCTTTTGTTTGTGAGCGCAGAGCTCCGATCTACCAGCTGGACAATCATTCAGAGATAATAAGCCAACACAGCGGTTCCCAGTGGCTGTGTTTGGTGGGTTCTGTCCTCGGCTGACATGTTTTATTAATAACAGCAATCCTTCTTTGCCATTCTATTATTTTCCAGTGTGATTAATGGTGAGCGTACGGGTGAAAGGAGCTTTACAATAGTAAATGATCATTGAAGTTATGCTTTGACTACCTCCAGCTGCCTGTTCAAGTAGAAACTAACTGCTCAGGGTGGAAAGTAATTGCTGTGTATAGAATTTAAGTACCAAGAACTGTTAAAGTGGAAAGGAAGGCTTTGAGGAGGTCTGAGAGTGCCTACATGCCCAAGGCAGACCTTCCAAAACAGAGTTTGTGGACAGCAGCAAGGGCAAACCATTTCATTGGCCTTCTTGGTGATCTGTCTGCAGGGACTACTGAAAGTTCCTCTTATGGATGGATATAGAATGTCTCCTGAAGAGCTCATGTATTAATATTCAGAGTTGTTGTAAGTAAGTTGTGGGGGTTGTAATCTCATCAGTGGATAGATCCATTGTGATGGATTTACTGGGTGGTAACCTAGGCAGGTGGGGTGTGGCTGGAAAAGGTGGTTCCCTGGAGGTGCAGCCTTAGGGACTGTGCTTTTGTCTTTGAATCCCCTTGCTTGCTGTCTCTTACTCTGGCTTTTATGATATGATGGCAGAGTCCAGTTCTCTCTCTCTCTCTCTCTCTCTCTCTCTCTCTCTCTCTGCTTCCCACTGCCATGCCATGAGCTCTGTAGACCCGACCTTACATGGACTGAACTTCAAAATCTCCAAAAACTGCAAACAAATAAATCTTCCTTCCTCCAAGTTGTGGTCAGTTGTTTTGGATTACAGTAGTGACAATGTTGACCGAGACAGTTCCCCAGGGAAGAGGCATAAGCCACAGGAAATAAAAGCTGCAGGAAGGAAGGAGGGAACAGAGAGGCAGAGAGGAGAGGAAAAAAAGGAAGTTGTTTTTGCTGCGGAGGAATGGAATATCACAATCATAGAACTTAGCCTTGGACTGAGGCCAGTGAGCAAGTCTGTGATTATGAGATTCCATGGCAAAGAGGTAACAGATTCTCACTGTACTTACTAAGTGTTCTGTTCTCACTTTGCTATTGACTTCTGGAGACAATAATATAGAGGTCAGTAGAAAATAGCCACAAAGTACTTTGATGTTTGTAAAACTGCTGTGAGGAACAGCAATTCAGCGAATAGATAGCCGCCCCTGAGAGGCTCCCAATTGCAAAGTGAAGGTGGGACTGAGGTGTGGATGCAATCAGCACCCTGCTCACTGCCCTCAGATCTCTCCCTTTTCCATGTGTACTTCAGAGTCCTGACGTTGTCGCAAAGCCAGAGTCTGCCCCGGTTTCTGGAGCAACTAGCGGGTGTTATGTAGTCTTCATAATGCCAGCAGCCATGTTGGAGCAGAACATGGATATAGATTAAGACCAGCTCAAAGGCAATGTTTTGATAAAAGCTGTATAAAGAAAAATCCCAGCTGGGCACGGTGGTGCACACCTGTAATCCTAGTACTTGGGAGGCTGAGACAGGAGGATTGCAAGTTTGAGGACAGTCTCAGCAATGTAGCAAGACTCTATTTCAAATAAAAACATAAAAAAGGGCAGGAGGTGTAGTTCAGAGGTAGAATGCCTCTGGGTTCAATCCCCAGTAACACAAGAAAGAGAGAGAGAGAGAGAGAGAGAGAGAGAGAGAGAGAGAGAAAGAAAGAAAGAAAAAGAAAGAAAGAAAAAGAAGAAAGAGAAAAATCCCTTTTCTCACTGGAGCATTTCACAATTCTCTCTAGGTTTAGCTCCCCTGTTGGAACCCAAACCAGATGCAATGATGACTGATAGGGCATTGTCATATGTGATTCTGATGGGTCTCACATCCAGGGAAGATGGCAGAAACCCCACAATGCAAGTTTAACTGCCAGTTTGGCCTCAGAGTTGCCTTCTTCTGTTCTTCTGCTTTCTGTTTAGCATTTTAGATCACACTCTACCATTAGCGCTGGAGGCGTTCCAAACTTCATTTAATGTGTTGGCAACAAAGATATCACTCAAATGCTCCCCTTGCCTCCTGGCCAGTAGTAATATCTCAGACAAGTAACAGTGGCATGAGTTTTAGCAAGAGGGTAGGTCATCAACAGGGCTCTGATTAGTGATAACAGGATAGGAGATTGTATAGAGCGAAGCATGTTGGCATATGGGTCTGAAAATCCAAGATCCCCTACTTGGTAGCTAGATGAACTTTGGCTAATTATCTAGTTTCTAGGTACCTTGATTTTTAATCAGTTCTGTTGAAAGCCTCTCTCCTAGGTGTGCGCATGAAATCTCTTAGAATCAGGCCTTGCATGCTCGAAATGCACAATAACTGATTGCAATTTCGTGGTTATTACTATTATCATTAGTTCTAGTGGATAATGGGAAGAAATTGTAACCCCAACAAAATTTACTCCTGATCTTCTCTGGTTGATAGAATTCCTCAAAATCTCATACAAGAATCCCTCAAGAGTGTGATTGCAATCAAAGCAAGGGGACTTTACACCCCTCCATGGTGTTTTTCATATGGTCACTGTTAGAATTTTAAAAATGAACATTTCAAAAAAATAAATAAAAAATAAAAACGAACATTTCACTGTGTTACTTCCTATCCCCTCCTCCTCCTTCTTTTTTTTTTTTTTTGCGGAACTGGGGGTTGAACCCAGGGGCATTCTTCCTCTGAGCTACACCCCCAGCCCTATTTTATTCTTTATTTTGAAACAGGGTCTCACTAAGTTGCGGAGGGCCTCACTAAGTAGCTGAGGCTGGCCACGAACCCGGATCCTCCGGTCTCAGCTTCCCAAGTACTGGGATTACAAGCATGCGCCACCATGCCCGGCTTATCCCCTCCTTCTTAGTCCTAACAAAAAGTCTTTAGATCTCTCCATGGGGGCCCCATCTTCGTCCTTCATAAATCCATAGTTCTCACTCACCCTCAGGAGAAACCCCAAGTCCTTAGCTGGACTCTGGTCAGATGCAACCACTCAGGGTATTGCTTGTAGAGGCCTGTCCCACCCCCTTTACCCCAGAGCCTCCTCTTCCTCTCTCACTCTGCTCTTCAACTACAGGCACTGCTATTCATTGTGTGTGTGTGTGTGTGTGTGTGTGTGTGTGTGTGTGTTACTGGGGATTGAACCCAGGGGCATTCTACCTCAGAGCTACACTCCAACCCTGTTTTTTGTGTTTTTGAATTTTGAAATGGTCTTGCTAGTTGCTAAGAATCTCACCAAGTTGCTGAGGCTGGCCTCAAACCTGCGATCCTCCTGTCTCAGCCTCCCAAGTAATGGAATTACAGGCATGTGCCACCATGCCTGGCTACTACTATTCATCTCTGAAGACTCAACCCAAATGTGGCCTCCTCTGCGAATCCTTGGGTCAGACACAGCCGGTCAGTCTCTCTGCTGTGGTCAGACAATCCGGGCATAGCTCTCTGGTTGCACATATTTTGCGGTATCAAGGGTGGTTGCTTACCCATATCCCTGTGCAGGTAGGTGGTGCTCCTGAGGGGTTTGGACATGTCTTGCTCATCTTGGTGGATACTATAGTTGTCCCCTAAATGTTCGTGTGGAAAAGTCTTAGTCTCCACTCTGGCAATGTTGGAAGGTGATGGAACTTTAAGAGGGGGTCTAGTGGGAGATCTTTGGGTCATTGGGGTGTGCCCTTGAAGTGGACAGGAGGACCCAGCCCCTTTCCCTTTCTCTCTTTAGCTTCTTGGTCGAGGGGTAAGGAGCTTTGACCTCCATAATGTGCTGCCTCGCCACAGGCCCAAAAGCAGTGGGGCCAACCAGTCATGAACTGAAACCTCCAGAAGTGTGAGCCAAACCTTTTCACCTTATAAGTTGATTATCTTGTGCCTTTGTTATAGTGATAGAAAACCGATGAACCCAGTGGCCTCTGTGCCAAGATAAAGGAACCAGTAGCAGAAAGTACTGGGCACATTTGTTAAATGAATCCACAGATGGTGACCAATAGCACAGAGGAGAAACTGCTGCATTGTTTCCTTCTTTTGCATAGATGTCCCATAGGAAACACAACTTCAGCCAGGTTGAGCAGGACCAGTGCTTTCCTAAACCCACCTGGTTCACACTGTTCACCTCCTTTCATCTGGAACATTCTCCCTAGTTTCCCTCCCTGTCCAACTCCTGAACATCTTGGAAACCCTACCTAGAAGTGACAGATTTTTTAATGTCATTGAATCCTGTTTATGATGTATCTGCTTCCCCTGATTATTTCTGGACCCCCATGGATATATCTGTATATCTGTATCTTTCATCTCTGTAGTTTGGAACCTAGTCACGTGCCTGTAACATGGGGTTTGCTCTATCAATGATCGCTGGGCATTTACATGAAAGATAGATACGAAATATCACCATTTCTCATTGGGGACCTATTTACTACTGGTATTTTAGTTGTCTTTTCACATCTTGGACTTCTTGAAATTACTTTTAGTACCCATGCATGGGCCAAAGATTTCATAGGCACCTAGTACATAACTTTTAGTTACAAAAGACTTTCCTTAAATCTTTACTGTTTTATGATATAGCCTATTTTGTCATTCTCAAATTTCTTAAAGTTATCCCAGAAGTTAAAGAAAACCACTTACTTTAGACATTTAAATAGAAGCTCCCCCCCCCCAAAACAGTGTATTAGTAATCATAGGCAAGTAGATAAATTTGTAAGTAAGTAGTACTGCTGGGTGGTGGAAAAGTAGCTCAACACTAGAGGTCCCTCTCTCCATGTGATCCGGTGGCCCCGCCTGGGATGCTTGCCAGTTTCGGTGGCTTCTGAGTTGGAACAAAAAGTAAGGAGCAAAGGAAATTTGAACCAGCAAATTCTTTGCGGCATTGCAAATTAGATCCTGTACATCAGGCCTGTGTCGCTGAGGCCCTGGCTCAGCCACAAAAAGAATACTATTTTTTCCCCCAAATCCTAGCCCCGGTTTCATTTTTGTTCTATTTCTATCTGGTTCTTGAATTAACCATGTGACTGCATTCAGATCCTTTTATCTCATCCCCATCTGGGAGGCAATCTGGGTTGGTACTGAAATATCTCTGTGGAATAAGAGCAAGTCATGGGGTCCCCTCTGCCTCTCGGAGTGACACTTGAGATGCTGAAATAACCCTAAGGATTACCTGGGTCGTGTAGTTCAACCTGTGCCTGTTCAGGGCTCTTCATGTCTTGAGGGTCAGGGCTCCTTGAAGCCATGAAATACCTTTCATTATTCATATGTAACTAGCAAGTATGGGAAATGAGAACCCAGGTAGACAGTGTTGCTTTTCCACTAAGGGTGGATAACTTGTAGGCAAAGAAATTAGTGGAGGGATACACAGAAGGGTCAAAGTTTGTTTTTAAAATGAGAAACAAATTTTCACTTATGTTAGGAAATAAAGAGCAGAAAGATGAAACAGGAAGATAACGTTTTGGCCGTTTGTGTTGGTGGCGTTGGGGGAGGGAAGAAGGGGCAGAGGGCGGTGGGTTCTTCTCTATCCCTCTTGTTCACGGCTGAATTTCATGGGAACTCCTGGAAGTAGCACTGCAGAGTTTGGAGGTTCTACCCTCATCTCGATTTGCATACCAGGGGCTCTATCCCCTCCTTCTGCAAACACCCACCCTTGGCACCCTTAGTGCCCCACGCGGTGGCACCATTTGTGCCCCAGGTGCTTGTAGGCAGCACTGGCCACTCAGCAGAGCACGGAATGGGGGAAGAAGCTGCTGGTGACCCTGGAAGGAGGTCTAGAGATTTTCTCAAAGAATTCTGGAGTGTAGAAGTAGGGGCATGAGCTTGGAGGTTTGGGGATAGCCCCCTTGGCCTTTGGAGTGCCTCTCTCCATGGTGCTGCGCTCAGCTGGAGAAGGACCACTTGGCCCAGGGCAGGGATCTGGGGGCCCAGGTGTATGTGGTGATCCTTGTTCTCCATCCCCAGTTCCTTTGCCTTCTGACTCCATGTCCAGTGCCCCCTGGGTTGGAGCCTTTCCAACCCAGGCCAATGAATCTCCTGCAGCTAACCTAACCTAAGTTGCTTTTCACACAGCCAGTGGCTATGTCCTTGAGGATTTTTTTGCCAAATTCAGTGGCTTTGGACTTCGCACAGACTGTGTTTAGCAAAGGAAATTTGAGCTTGAGAACACTTGGTCTATAAGAGCTGTCTTCTGATGGAGAGTTTGGACCTAGTTTGGAAGTGGCAGAAAATCATCCCCAGGTTATCGGTGCAATTTAACATTCCCCATTAGTGTTCTGACTGGCTCCAAGGTGGATTTCACACAAAGATTAGGTGATGCACATTTGGGGGCCTGAGATGGGAGCTTCTGAATGGGTTTTACAACCATAAGGCCAAAGGATGATGACAGTCCCCTCTCCTCTTGCAGGGACAGTGGTGAGCCCACGGAATGGAGGGGGTTGTGGAGACTGCCCTAGACACATGCTCGGGTTGGGAACGGTACTATAGAAGTGTCTGATACCTTAGTGTCAGAAGTTATACATCAGATTATGAACGACGTTTGTTTGCTACCCTGGAATTTGGCTAGAGGTTTCAGCAGAACCATTTCGCTGGCTGTGACATGCCCACAAATTGGGAGGACGTTAATGTGTTGCACATGGTGCCGGCAAGCCCAGGCCCACCCAGACCAGGGAAACAACTCAGGCACTTCCTTAGCTGACTCCTTACTGCTTTTATTTTTCCCTATAAAGAGACACATCTCAGAGGCCTCTGTGATTTCCAAATCAGTAAGCAGGAACACCTGTTAATTGCTAGTGGGGGATGAAAGCTCAAAACTTGACAATGGCCTTGTCGTTAATTTAGAGGATGGGCAATGTGCAACTTCAGACCCTGGGGGAACTGAATTTTCTGAGCGTCCTAGACTTTGTTTTGTTACGAACACATACTACCTCCTATGCGGTGCACAGATTTTGAAATGGAATCCAATTAACCTTTCTCCGTGTTTCAGCTGGGAGACTGGAAAGCACATTTGTTTCACCTAATTCTGCGGTTGTCACGATACTAATAGATGACAGCACATTGAGGGACCTAATAGTCATTGCATTTTTATAGCTTGGCAATTAACTTCTTTATTTTTATAGCAGCCTGGAAGGCTGGGATGTTGAAGGTGAGGTTTTACATCACAGCTTCCCTTCCAAGCTGCGATGTGCTTCTTCGGCAAGTACCTGCAAAGCCCCCCATATTGTCTCCACAGTGGACTATAGCAGGGCAACAATCACACCCCAGGAAGAAGAATGTATGTTTTTACAACACTGCAACCACATTTCTATGTGAAATGCACTTCTATGGAAGTTTTAACACCTCTACTGTGCCCGCAATTTAAATATACACATTAAGCCGGGCGTGGTGGCACACACTTGTAATCCCAGTACTTGGGAGGCTGAGACCGGAGGATCCGGGTTTGTGGCCAGCCTCAGCTACTTAGTGAGGCCCTCCTCAACTTAGTGAGACCCTGTTTCAAAATAAAGAACAAAAAATAGGGCTGGGGGTGTAGCCCGGAGGTAGAATGCCCCTGGGTTCATCCCCAGTACCGCAAAAAAAAAAAAAAAAGATACACATATTCCTGGAAGACTAGGGTATTCTGGTTAGACATTGCTTTGTAGCAAATTACCAGAAAACTTTAGTATCTTAAAATCATAATTTTCATTAATCATCATTTTATTAGTTTCCTAGGGTGGTCATAACTATCACAGACTAAATAGTTTAAACAAGGGAGATTTCTTTCCTCCCAGTTCCAGGGGCTGGAAGATCAGGTGTTGGTGGGGTTGGTTTCTGTCTTGGGGTTGTTTCCTCTTGGCTTGCAGATGGTCAGTTGCTCCCTGTGTCTTCCTGTGGCCCCCATTAGTATGTCTGAGTCCTAATCTCTTCTGATAAGGACACCAGTCATTTTGAATTAGGACTCACCCTAATGACCTCACTTTAACTTAATGACTTCTTTAAAGACTCTCCAAATACAATCCCATTCTGAGGCTTTGGGGATTGACGCTTCAACATATGAATTTGGAGGGGGGGGACACAGCTCAGGACATTCATGAATCTATGATTTGGACAGAGGACAGTAGGGATGGCTCATTTCTGCTCCACAATATCTGGGACCTCAGCCGGAGTGACTGGAACATCTGGGGGCTGGAAGAGCTGGGGGTCCCCAGGCATAGCTCTCTGGCTCTCACTCCATACTATCTCCTGGTCACTCCATCAGGATTCCCCAGTGTTCATTGGTTCAGGGTAGCCAGACTTCTTACGTGCTTGGGCAGGGATCCAAGAAACTTATGCAGAAGCTGCAGGATTTTTGCAATCCACCCTTGGAAGTCAACATTGTTGACCCCCTTTTATTTTATGGGCCACACAGGGCCAGCGGCATTCAACATGGGAGGATACAGCAAGTGTGTGTGCACAGGGAGGCCTGGATCGCTGGAGGTCCATCTTGCAGGTCGTCTATTCCCACGGGGAGAGCATGGCCTGACCCACCAGGCTGAAAGGGGACTTGAAGTTCATGGTGCTTGTTCTGAGTCATTCACTGATAAACCTGAGGGCTCCTTGGCTCGCACTTCACTTTGGGCCAGCTCTCTACCTCCAGAGATGACCTTCTTCTCCCTGGCTTTGGGAGAGGGGACATAGGAAGGTACTTTCCCTTACAGTAAAGTCTACATGAGGTGACTGGGACCTGGGGATAGGGAGTTTAGAGCAGTGGCACTCATGTGGGATCCTTCAAGTATTCCTTTCTAGTCCAGGATGGGACGAGTACAGAAACTGAGACGAAGAGTTCAGAAATGTCCATTGCAATTGGATAGTCATTTAAGTCCATTAAATGTGATATTTAAACATGGGTTTATTTTTGTATGTAATTGTTTTGTTTTTCTAGTAATTTATTTTTACCTTCTTTAACAGAAGCATCTATCTATAATGGATAACAAATAGAGACTGTGGGTCCATTCCAACAAGCATCTTGGGAAGCCCTGATTTAAGTGCTCAAAGGTCATAGGGCACAACATGAATGTACTTAATTAGGTAAGAAAGTAAATTTCATGTTATGTATAGTTTACCATAATGTTACAAAAAGACACACATGCAAAAAAAAGTCCACAGAAGGGTTGTAACAGGGCTTTAGGATGGGCGCGGGGCTCACGGGCTCACAGAATCCATGCTTCTTCATCTTTCTCAGGGGCTCAGCCACAGCCCTGGTCTTCTTTCACTTGGTTCATTGAGTGATTTCTGTTCCAGCTTGCCCTCCCCCCACTCACTTAGGTCTTTGACCTCGTACCTGGATTTCTTTCTCATCTCTCTCTCTCTTTATTGGGGATTGAACCCAAGGGCATTTTACCTCTGAGCTACATCCCCAGCCTTTTTTATTTTGAAACCAGGTGTTGTTAAGTTGCTGAGGGCCTCTCGCTAAGTTGCAGTAAACCTGCTATCTTCGTGTCTCAGCCTCCCAAGTGCTGGGATTACAAGCATGCGTCACCATGCCTGGCCTCTAATACTGTTTTCCATTACTGAGGTATGTTTTTTCAAACCAAGACATCACCAATGGTGCATTATGATGAAGCAGGCTTTCTTTGGGTTTCACCCACTTTGCCTTTATTTTCCCTTTTCTGATCCAGGGTCCAACCCAGGCCACCACAGTGTGCTCCGACATCCTTAGTCTTCTCTCATTCGTGACTGGTTCCTTGTCTTTCCTTGTTTCTCATAATCCTCACAGTTTCAAAGAGTTCTGATGGGTGTTTTGTGGAAAATCCTTCAGTTTGCATTGTTATGGTGTTTTTCTCATTAGAGTGGGGTTGTGAACCGGGGGAGGGGGTGACACAGGAGAAGTGCCTTTCTCGTCCTCTGTGGCGTCCATGTAGCATTACTGATAATGTAGGTCTCATTCCTTGGGGCAAGGTGGTGTTTGCCAGGTATCTCCACTATATAGGTACTTTTTTATCTTTTTTTTTTGTGGTACCGGGGATTGAACCCAGGGGCGTTCTACCTCCGCGCTACACCCCCGGCCCTATTTTTTATACTTTATTTTGAAACCGGGTCTCACGAAGTTGTGGAGGGCCTCACTAAGTAGAGAGAGAGAGAGGGAGAGCTGAGGCTGGCCACGAACCCGGATCCTCCGGTCTCCGCCTCCCAAAGTACTGGGATTACAAGCGTGCGCCACCACGCCCGGCACAATGTATGACTTTTTAAATGCAGCATGGGATGCTTCCTTCTGTCCTCAGGACTTCTGTGCTGAGCTTGATGACAATTGTCACTTACACTATCACTGAAGTCTTAGGTACTAAACAAACTGAGGACAGTGATGGCACCAGATGAGCTCCAGTTCATAACCAGGTTCAGGGTGGCTCTCTCCCTCGTTACGCAACATGGCACAACACACGGAGGATGGGCCTTGTGCTCAGACCTGGCTTCTCCACTGGGTGCTGTGGAATCTAGAACAAATTACTTAACTTTTCTGGTCCACTTTTCTTTCTCTTTAAAATAGGATTGATATAACCCTTGAGGGCATGTGAATTGGGGTATCACATATGAATTGGAGGAATATTTTTCATCCCCCAGCACTTCAGTAAGGAAAGCAACTCTGGGGCAGAGATTTCCTTAATATTTCTTCCCTATTTCTGCCTGTTTTCTTAATCTTGAAAACAGATACCTTCATCTCAATGGACAATATGTTCTGTCTTTGAGTATTTTGCCTTCATAGACCCCTAAATGACATAAAGGATCTCTATGGCTCTGGTATCTTCATATGACTTGAAATATAGAGGAGGGTCCCAAGAACTAAATGTCTGACTGTGACAAGATGACAGGAGCCCTCAAGAAGAAACAGAAAGTATCCTCCAGGACCAATGTTTCTGAGTTGACTGAAGGTTCTGGAAGAAAGCTAACATATCCCGAATCTCCCATGATTCTGTCTTCCCAACCCTCTTGTACATAGACTATGGGCTGCATCACTGAAGTAGGACTGGGTCCATGAGGGGATTGTGCAGTGAGAGAGGGCTTTGCTCATTTGCGGAGATGTCTTGATCAGGTGTCCATAGGATATAGATATCCATCATAGGGCTTCCATGACGTCCAGTTGACACCACATTAACAAAGTCTTGGAACACTTGGGGCCAGATCGGTTGCCATCTGTAAATTACCTCAGGACTCCAGAGGGCTCCAGCTACAGCCAGTCTTGGCACTGTTACAATGACCACCTGGCCAGGGTTTCAGGAGGATTAAATGAGGCTTGTTATATTTATGTGAAAGGCCTGGTACCTGGTGGGTGATAAACCAAAATCTTTTTCTCTCCCTTTGTGCTTTTTGTTTATGGTCTTAAAACAATTTCTTAGAAAAGCAACATTTAAAAAAATAGTTATTTCTAGCTGAGCATGGTGGCACATTCTGGTAATTCCAGTACTTGGGAGGCTGAGACTGGAGGATCGCAGGTTTGAAACCAGCCTCGGCAACTTACCAAGGCTCTCAGCAACTTAGTGAGACCCTGTTTCAAACTAAAAAATAAAATAGAACTGGAGGTGTAGCTCGGAGATAGAATGCCCCTGGGTTCAACCCGCAGCACCACACACACACAAAAGTCATTTCACTGCCCCAGCAAGTTTGCAAATTTTATTTTAGGTTTAGGCTCAGTTTATGACTCTGTATAATAGATGAACCACTGAACTGCAGTTTAGCAGGAGGTTAAGCCAACACCGATCACCCCAGAGGTATCTGAAAATTGACTTGTGAAAATCCTTTCCATGATTACAGCGACTGTATTCCTTTAGTTGGGTAGAAAACAAGTCACAAGCAGGTGAGTCGAATGGTTCCCAGAGAAACGATAAAATCCAGAAGGAAAGACATCAAGAGGCCATTCTTCTGACTGCCAGCCCAAATGAATAAACACTACGGCCTGCCCCGAATCCAAGCACGGCTTTTGGAAAACAAAGATTTATGATCTGGGTATAAACGGTGATGAATCGCTTGGCGATACATGTTTGCTGGCACAACCTGTCAAAAGTAACGAGCCATGGTCTGCTCCAGAGTTCATCTGGTTGGAAGCCTTCTCTATAAAATATGGAATATGGTGGAACACAATTTGTCTGAGTCTTTGCACAACTCTCCTCCAATTACTGGGCTTCTGTCCCTGTCACCACTGGAAAATAAATGGGCTGATAATTACAGCCTTAGATACACTCTCGCAGCCTGTATTTCCCTGAGCTTTGCCAGCCTGTGTGTCTAATGGGGTCACATTATGAGTCATAACTCAATTTTATTGTCTCTTACCAATGTTCCCTGACCCCTCTGTTCCCCTCCGTGACCTCCATTTCAGTGCAGAATTCTCCTATGAATATCAGGGTCTCCCTGGGGGACGCCTCGCTTGCCCTTCAGCAGGTCGGCTCCTTGGAGGACTGCCCCTGCCATGCGCACGCAGTGCCTCCCTGGGCACACTGGATGTCCCTCTATCTTTGGCTGAGCCTTATCGTCTTCCACTGATAACCATAACATCTTTCACTGCACCTAATTCACTGGGGTTCTCCTGTGGCAAGTTGAGGGAAAACCAACACCTCTCTGTGTTCCTCCACGTTGTAAGCATGAGCACACACAGGTGTGTTTGTGTAATCCATGATGCTTGCACCATGAAGTTTTACAAATATTTTAATGGAACAACCTTGCTACTTTTACTCGTAACCCTCTTTCTCTCTGGAACCCAGGTGGGAGTCCATGTGTCCTTCCTATGATCTGTGTTTGCCAGGTATGGCTCCTCCTTCCCTTAGTATGATTCTCTCCCAGAAAATGGTTCAGTTTCCAGTGCCAATTATGTCTGTCCCACCCATTCGCCAAACAAATCCAACAGATATAAATCCAAGGTGAACTCAAGCTGGGGTCTGCATTTTATTTTCCTTTTAATGAAATATTTGTAGACCTTTGGCAAAGATTTTCATGGTTCCCCATGCATCCCTTCTTGGAAGGCGGAGGAATGATCTGTGTGGAAACTGGGGCATTGTGCACTTCTCCTGGGCTGGCTTTCAGAGCGTGCTTAACTATTCATGCAAGGCCCTGTCCCTGATTGTATTGCATGATATGAACAGCAGACAGCTAACCCCCATGTGTCTCTACCTCCAAGTGGCTCTATTAGGAGTGGTGTCTGTTTCTTAGGGACGCCTCTATGAGTTGTCTCAGATGTAATGTTCCTTGGAGGGAGTTCTGAGGAAATGCAAAGACTGAACACCTATTTGGCATAGTCTGATATATATATATATATATATATTATAGTGTGTGTGTGTGTGTGTGTGTGTGGTACTGGGGATTGAAACCAGGGGTGTTCTACCTCTGAATTACACCCCCAGCCCTATTTTATTTTTTATTTTGAAACAGGGTCTCACTAAGTTGTGGAGGGCCTTGCTAAGTTGCTGAGGCTGGACATGAACCTGTGATCCTCCTGTCTCAGCCTCCCAAGTAAGGGGATTGTGAGCATGTGCCACCACACCTGGCTTATATTGCTTTATAATCAACTTAATTATGTATCTAATTTCAAAAGATAGTCTTTAAAAAATGATTAGGGGTATTAAAAGGGAAAAAACCCAGGAAGTTTAAGCAATCTGAGCCATGTCAGAGTATTTTTCTTACAATCTTCAGTAGCCCTTCCTGGAAATAAACTCAGAACAGATTGAAGATGGAGAAGACATTAGCACTAAAAGAAGCCTATGCCCGTTTCCTTCTAAAGTTTGGGCGCCACTCCAGGGTCTCAGCACACAGTCTGTCTTCTTGTAGAATGACTTCATGTCATACCACTGGTTTTCACGAGCCATGAAGGACACAAGTCCAGGTCACAGATGGTTGGTGTTACAGTGAGTAATGCTTCCAAGTTCCAAGATCTCACTCTGCGAGGATGATTGATAGATGGCTAGGGAAGACTGCACTTAACCTTTCCAGAGGTTACCCTGGGACCAGCTAACCCAAGCCAAGATTGAAAAAAAAAAAAAAGCAAAATCACACGAACTATGTTGTAATAGCAGTAGGGATTTGAAAAAAATAAAAAGGCACCCAGAAGCCCAATATCCTGATAAATAATTTTTTCTCTGTTCTCTTAAAGTATAAATAAATAAAACAAAAAGTAGAAAGAAAAGGGACTTGAGGCCTTGAGTCGATGAGTGTACTAAATTGACTAATTAATCATCCATTAAATAGAGGTATGCAGGTTAAAAGCTATAGTTAATACTGGCTACTTGTTCAAAAAGATTTAAAAAAGCAATAAGAGAAAAACATTTTCACACATGCTGGGTTCTCTTTAGGAACACTTAGACATTTATCTAATACAAAGAAGTGTTTTAACTTTTTTATCTTTAAAGAAAGACATTCAGTTTATTGCCTCTTAAGGACTTTTCTTCTGATTGTAGAGTAATATACACTTATGTAGAAAATGAATTAAATTGGAGAGAAAAAAATAAAAATTGCTTGTAATTTCACCAGCACTGATGAGTTATTTTATAGTGTCTTTTCTGTGTATGTGTACTTTAAAGGTCACATTTGGTTATATTCCACTGACAGTTTACTTCTGTTCTTTTCACTTATTGTTATTTCTTCAATACCATTAAATGTTATTTGAAGGCATCTTTTAAAATGATTTAAAATGGCCTTACACATCAATAGAGATACTTCATCACACCGATAGAAATTCTCCTATCACTGAACATTTGATTCCATTTTTTTAATACCCAGAGGCACTCTACCACTGACTGACATCCCTAACCCTTTTCGTTTTTTAGTTTGGAGACATGGTCTCCCTAATTTGTAGAAGCCAGCCTTGATCTTTTGATCTCCCTGCCTCATCCTCCTAAGTAGCTGGAATTGCAGGTATGTGCCACCATGCCAAGCTAACGCTTTTTGTTTGTATGTTTGTTTGTTTTTAAATCATAAATATCACTGCAGTGAACAAATTTGAACTTTCATCTTTGCGTGAGTTTTGGATACATTCTTCAGAGAAGAGTTAGAAGAAATGAAAGTATCCTGCTATTAGCTTGAAAGGTGACTTTTTTCCTTGTCTTCTTTTTATAATCATTTCAAAGTCTTTTTTGTTTTTTTTTTGGCAGTACCAGGGATGGAACCCAGGGGCGTTCTACCTCCGAGCTACACCCCCAGCCCTATTTTTTATCCTTTATTTTGAAACTGGGTCTCACAAAGTTGCAGAGGGCCTCACTGAGTAGCTGAGCTGGCCGTGAACCCGGATCCTCTGGTCTCTGCCTCCCAAGTACTGGGATTACAAGGGTGCGCCACCATGCCCAGCCCTTCTCAAAACCTAGTTTGTAGTTGGTACTGCTTTGATTAGAAGGTATCCCCCCCAAGTTCATGAGTTGGAAACTTAATTCCCAAATCCATATGTTGATGGTGTTTGAAGGTGGTAATTAGGAGTAGATGAGGTCATGAGGCCCCATAATGGCTTCGAGGCTTTATAAGAAGGGTAGGAGAGACTTGAGCCTGCTCTCTGCCATGTAAGGACACAGCAAGAAGGCCTTCGCGGAATGCCAGGCAGATGCTGGCACTGTGCTGTTGGACTTCACACCCTCCAACACCATTAACCAAAGGAACCATTCATTATAAATCTCCTGGTCTCTAGTATTTTGTTATAGCAGCAGAATGCAAGTTGCTTATACTACTTTTCTCAGTTTAACTCCTTCTCCAACTTCTATGCCATCATTGTAAGTATTAATTCTATTATTTATATCTTACAATTCATTTTGTTTCGAATAGCCAGAAGTTATTCATATTTACCCACATATCTACCTCTTTCAATGCTCCTCCTTTCTTCCTACAGTTGTAAACTTTATCTAGAATATTTTTTCTTCTGCCTGAAGAATTCTTTGAATTTCCTACAGTGAAAATCAGCTAGTGATAAATCGTCTGCTTTTGTTTGTTTGAAAATGTCTTTATCTAACCTTAATTCTTGATGGATACTTTCACTGGATATACTTGACAGTTGTTTTGTCTTCTTGGTTTCAAGTTCTCTGTTAAAATTCTCAACCTTATTGTTTATCTACTTGACGTCTGTGTCTGATGACAATATCTAGAATGCTGTAGGTCTATTTCTCTTCTCTGTTAATTCTGCTCATAGTATTTGTGTTTCCTTATTTATTGATGTGCTAGGTTGTTATTGTGAACTTATAAAATTATTTAAAAATGAGGCCTAGGATGATTTTTATCTTTATCTTTCTCTGCCAGGAGCCTAGGTGGCACTAACCATGTGAATTTTTTCTCCTCTCCTCTCCTCTCCTCTCTTTCTCCTCTCCTCTCCTCTCCTCTCCTC
>PVJS01039748.1:0-18758 GCA_004027185.1 Glis glis | reverse complement strand
CCGGGCATGGTGGCACACGCTTGTAATTCCAGTACTTGGGAGGCTGAGACAAGAGGATCGCAGGTTCACAGCCAGCCTCAGCTACTTAATGAGGCCTTCTGCAACTTAGTGAGACCCTGTTTCAAAATACAAGAATAAAATAAGGCTGGGGGGTGTAGCTCAGAGGTAGAATGCCCCTGGGTTCCATCCCCAGTGGATGAAAACACACACACACACACACACACACACACCGCCTGTAGGGAGCCAGGCGTGGTGGCGCATGCCTGTAATCCCAGTACTTGGGAGGCTGAGACAGGAGGATTGCATGTTGACGGCAAGCCTCAGCAATTTAGCAAGACCGTCAGCAACTTGGCAAGACCCTGTTTCAAAATAAAAGATAAAAAGGGAACCAGGGTGGTGCCACGTGCTTATGATCTCAGGGCTGGTAGCCAGGCGTGGTGGCACACGCTTGTAATCCCAGTACTTGGGAGGCTGAAACTAGAGGATCTGGGTTCGCGGCCAGCCTCAGCTACTTAGTGAGGCCCTCCGCAACTTAGTGAGACCCTGTTTCAAAATAAAGAATAAAAAATAGGGCTGGGGGTGTAGCTCAGAGGTAGAATGCCCCTGGGTTCAATCCCCAGCACCTCAATAAATAAATAAATAAATAAATAAATAAAGGGCTGGGGGTGTAGCCTGGCAGTGGGAGCTGGCTGTGGACCAGATTGCTGGAGGTGACAGGCAGAGGGCAAGACCAGGGTAGAAAACTGGGTCACTTATTTCCGGGAGCTGCAGAGGGCCCAGTTGGAAGACCATCAGCTCAGAATGGCTGAAGCATTTGTCTTCCTATCCATTGCAGCATGCACTGTGCCTACCGCAGGGCTTGCACAGAGAGGGGTGCACTCAGCAGATGTTTATGGGGTCAGGCAGGTAAGAGGTATACACAGTGTCTCAGAAGCAGATTGGCAGGGCACAGTGGCGCATGCCTATAATCCCACAACTTGGGAGGCTGAGACAAGAGGATCCCAGGTTCGAGGCCAGCCTCAGCAACTAAGCAAGACCCTGTTTCCAAATAAAAAGGGCTGGGGGTGTAGCGTAGAGGTAGAATGCCCCTGGGTTCAATCCCCGGTACAATAAATAAATAATAAAATAGGCTTGAGGTGTAGCTCAGAATGACCCTGAGTTCAACCCCCGGTACCACAAAAAAAAGAAATAAAAATTTAAAAGATGGCTGGGCATGGTGGTGCATACCTGTAATCCTAGTATTTGGGAGGCTGAGACAGAATTACAGGTTAGAGGCCAGTCTCAGCAGTCTTAGCAAGGCCCTCAGCAATTTAGCAAGACCCTGTTTCAAAATAAAATATCAAATCGGTCTGGGAGTGTAGCTCAGAGGCAGTCGAACCCCTGGGTTCAAGCCCCAGCAACACACACATACACACACAAACACACACACACACACACACACACACACACACAGGCGTGCGCCTCAGAAGCAGACTTGGAGGTTGGCTTGTGTGGCAGTGGCACCAAAGGCTACCAAGGGATTGAGTCAGATAGGCATGGAACAATGGTCTGGTGACTGCAGAACCCCACATGCCAAGGGCTGAGGGAGGGATGGGAAGGAAGGAGGGCTCCCACTGAACTTTCAGGAAGCCAACCCTCTGGCCAGGAGTGGGGGTGAGAAGGGAAGTAGGGCCTGGGGACCAGGCCAGGGTCAGGGCTGCTTGCTTTGAGATTGAAGAGGTCTGGGTCTGACTGTTTGCAGGCTACAAAAAATTAAGAGAAAGAGGCTGGGTGTGGCTCAGTGGCAGAGCGCATGCCTAGCGCTTGCAGTGCCCTGGGTTCTATCTCAGTGAAAGGAAAATTTGAGAGGAAGAGTTACAGGCTGATTAATTGTTAAGTGACATACACTGGCCGCTCTTTGTGGGGCTGAGCAGTTTGTCACTTAGCCTCACAACAGCCCTGCACAGCAGGACAGTTAGCTCCATCCTAGGGAAGAGAGAATTAATGGCAAGGTCCCAATCTAGATAATTTAATACTTGTCCCCCTACATTGTGTGGGGTTTTGTGTTTCGTTTTTGTTTTCATTTTTGCTTTGGTAATGGGGATTTATTTATTTATTTATTTATTTATTTATTTATTGGTGGTACTGGGGGTGGAACCAGAGGTCTTCTACCTCTGGGCTATACCCCCAGCCCTTTTTTTTTTTTTTTTTACGGTACCAGGAATTGAACCCAGGGGCGTTCTACCTCCAAGCTACACCCCCGGCCCTATTTTTTATCCTTTATTTTGAAATCGGGTCTCACGAAGTTGCGGAGGGCCTCACTAAGTAGCTGAGGCTGGCCACGAACCTGCGATCCTCTAGTCTCAGCCTCCCAAGTACTGGGATTACAAGCATGTGCCACCATGCCCGGCCCCTATTTTATTTTTTATTTGGAATCAGGGTCTCGCCAAGTTGCTGGGAGCCTCACTAAGTTGCTGAGGCTGGCCTGGAACCTGCGATCCTTCTTTCTCAGCCTCGCAGTACTGGGATTAAAGGCGTGCGCCACCACAGCCAGCTGTTAGTGGGGATTTAACCTAGGGGCCTTCTACCTCTGAGCCCCCAGACTCATGAGGTATACCGCCAGCCTTCGCTAAGTTGCTGAGGTTGGCCTTGAACCTGTGATCTTCCTGTTTCAGCCTCCCAAGTATTGGGATTACAGGCGTGTGCCACTACGCCCAGCTGCTGTGCCCACAGTTTTGCCTGGCACACAGGAGAGTCTCAGTAAATGCTTGCTGGGGCAGCACCATGGCCAGGAGCAGGGCCCTGGAGCCAGAATGCTGTGTTCAAAGGCCCTCTCCCGCGCTGGGCGGGGCGACGCACGCTTGTAATCCCAGTACTTTGGGAGGATCTGGGTTTGCGGCCAGCCTCAGCTCTCTCTCCCTGTCTCTCTCTCTCTCCCTGTCTCTCTCTCTCTCCCTGTCTCTCTCTCTCTCTGTCTACCTAGTAAGGCCCTCCACAACTTCGTGAGACCTGGTTTCAAAATAAAGGATAAAAAAATAGGGCTGGGGGTGTAGCTCGGAGGTAAAACGCCCCTGGGTTCAATCCCCGGTACCGCAAAAAAAAAAAAAAGGCCCTCTCCCTCTCTTCCCCTTCTTAGCAGACAGCACCCCATCCGCCCCATTCCTCAAACCAGAATCTGGGAAGATAGTGTCAATTCCTCCTACTTCGTCATCCCAGCTGAGCTTACCTCCAGGGAATTCTGTCCTTCCTACCTGGGAGACCTACCCTGACACAGCTCACCGCCCCAGCCCCGCTCCTGTGCACTCTGGGCTCCCCCCTGGGCCACCTCAGCAGTCTCCACTCACCTCTCCCTGCCCTGTCTCATCCTCATTCTATTCTCCCAAGAAGCCAGGGGGGACTTTTGCAAACTTTTGTGGGGTTTTTGTGGGTGTGTTTTGTTTTGTTTTGCAATGCTGGGGATGGATTCCAGGGCCACATGCTTGAAAGTGCTATACCACTGAGGTAAACCCCCAGCACCAACCTTTTACAAACCTTTTTTTTGTGTATGTGTGATACTGGGGATTGAACCCAGGAACCCAGGGGCATTTTACCGTGTGTGTGTGTGTGTGTGTGTGTGTGTGTGTGTGTGTTACCGGGGATTGAACCCAGGGGCATTCTACCTCCAAGCTACACCCCAACCCTATTTTTATTCTTTATTTTGAAACAGGGTCTCACTAAATTGTGGAGGGCCTCACTAAGTAGCTGAGGCTGGCCTCGAACCTGCAATCCTCCTGTCTCAGACTCCCAAGTACTGGGATTACAAGCGTGTGCCACTATGCCCAGCTGTATTTTTATTTCGAAACAGGGTTTCGCTAAGTTGTGGAGTGCCTCACTAAATTGCTGAGGCTAACCTGTGATCCTCCTGTCTCAGCCTCCCAAGTACTGGGATTACAGGTTTGCACCACCACACCCAGCTTTTTTTGTGTGTACTGGGGATTGAATCCAGGAGCATTCTACCTCCAAGCTACACCCCCAGCCTTTCATTTTGTTTTGAAACAGTGTCTCTTTGAGTTACTGAGGGTCTCACTAAATTGCTGAGGCTGGTCTCAAACCCATGATCTGCTTGTCTCAGCCTCCCAAGTACTGTGATTTACAGGCATGCACCACCATGCCACCTACCTTTCACAAGCTCTTGAAACCTGGCTCTGCCTCATACTACCTGGATGACTTGGAGCAAGGGCCTGAGCCCTTTGGGGCTCGCTTTTCTTCTCTGAGGGTGATAACACCTGCAGAAATGGGGTTACTGTGAGATGAAATGCGCTTAGCCAGTGTCTCAAACATGGCCTGGTATGCAGTAAGCGCTCTCAGGGTTTGTCTTGATGCTCACTAGGCTGACCTGGGCTGGCTTCTGCTGTGCTGGGCCCTATCACAAGCTGTAGAGTTGTCTGGGCCATGGCTTCCATATCTGTAAAATGGGGTGGCCACTCATTCATTCATCAGGTTGGTATCGAGTGCTAGCTATAGCTCTGTTCTGGGGCTGGGGATTCAGCTGTGAACATAGAGGAGATCCCTGCCCTGGAGGGCCCACAGTCCAGGGTGAGACAGTGAACAAAGTAAAGAAAGCAGCTCATCACTTAGCTGGTGGTTAGCTCTGTGGACATAAATGAAGCCGGAGGGGGGTGGTCAGGAGTGCTGCAGATGGAGGTACAGTTGTGGGCAGGGTGGCCAGGGAACACCCCATTCAGCAAGACCTTGGGGAGAGAGGGAGCCAAGAGGGTGTGGGGGAAAGAGCATTCCAAGCAGAGGCACAGCTAGAGCTACAGTCCTAGGGCGGGTGGACGCCAGCTATGTCCAGTGAGCACTGAGAGGCCCAGGTGGCTGGAGCAGAATGAGTGAGGGAGAGCGTTAGCGGAGAGAGGGACAGAAACCTTGTTTGTAGTGCCGGGCGTGGCGCACGCTTGTAATCCCAGTACTTGGGAGGCTGAGACAGGAGGATTGCAGGTTCGAGGCCAACCTCAGCTACTTAGTGAGGCCCTCCACAACTTTGTGAGACTCTATTTCAAAATAAAGAATAAAAAATAGGGCTGGGGAGCCGGGCGTGGTGGTGCACGCTTGTAATCCCAGTACTTTGGGAGGCGGAGACTGGAGGATCGGGGTTTGTGGCCAGCCTCAGCTCTCTCCCTCTCTCCCTCTCTCCCTGTCTCTCTCTGTCTCTCTCTCTCTCTACTTAGTGAGGCCCTCCGTAACTTCGTGAGACCCGGTTTCAAAATAAAGTATAAAAAATAGGGCCGGGGGTATAGCGCGGAGGTAGAATGCCCCTGGGTTCAATCCCCGGTACCGCAAAAAAAAAAAAAAAAAAGTAGGGCTGGGGGTGTAGCTCGGAGGTAGAATGCCCCTGGGTTCAATTCCCAGTACCACAAAAAGAAAAGAAAAGAAACCTTGTTTGTAAAAGGCTTGGTGTAGGATTTTGTGCACAGTAGACCACAGTACAGAGTCGCCATCAAGATGATCATTGCCGCCATGATAGAGTCGCCGTGGTGGCGCACACTTGTAATCCCAGTACTTGGGAGGCTGAGACCGGAGGATCTGGGTTTGCGGCCAGCCTCAGCTACTTAGTGAGGCCCTCTGCAACTTAGTGAGACCCTGTTTCAAAATGAAGAATAAAAAATAGGGCTGGGGGTGTAGCTCGGAGGTAGAATGCCCCTGGGTTCAATCCCTAGTACCGCAAAAAGAAAAAAAAAGGACAGCTTCAGCAAGTAGTGAGACTCTCATCAACCTAGTGAGATCCTATTTCAAAATTAAAAAAAAAATAGGGATGGAGGTGTAGCTCAGAGGTAGAATGCCCCTGAGTTCAATCCCCAGCACCACACACAAAAAAGATTACCCTTGTCATTATTGTCGTCATTTAGATGGATGGATGGGTGGGTCGTTGATGGGTAGATGATTAGATGGATAGATGATGGATGGGCAGATAGATAGAGAATGGATAGATGGATGGAGGATGGATGGGTGAATGATGGATAGATGAGTAGATGGATGATGGATCGATGGGTGATAGATAAGGATGTGGATAAATGGATGATGGTTGATGGATGGATAAATGAATGGATGATGGTGGGTAGATAGATGGAGGATGGGTAGATGGATGGATAATGGATTGATGAATAGATAGATGTATGTACAGATGGTGGATGGACGGATGGTAAGCAGAGCCCACACCCGATAGCCCATCTGACATCAAAATCAATACTCTTAGCCAGGAGTAATGGCGCACGCATGTAATCCCAGTACTTGGGAGGCTGAGATGGGAGGATCGCAGATTCAAAGCTAGTCAGCAACTTAATGAGACCCTGTTTGTTTGTTTGTTTGTTTGTTTGTTTGTTTCTTTCTTTCTTTCTTTCTTTCTTTTTTTGTGGTACTGGGGATTGAACCCAGGGGCATTCTACCTCCGAGCTACACCCCTAGCCCTATTTTTTTTATTCTTTATTTATTTATTTAATTTAATTTTATTTTTTTTCGGTACCGGGGATTGAACCCAGGGGCGTTCTACCTCCGCGCTACACCCCCAGCCCTATTTTTATACTTTATTTTGAAACCGGGTCTCACGAAGTTGCGGAGGGCTTCACTAAGTAGAGAGAGAGAGAAAGAGCGCGCGCGCACTGAGGCTGGCCTCGAACCCAGATCCTCTGGTCTCCGCCTCCCAAAGTACTGGGATTACAAGCGTGCGCCACCACGCCTGGCCCTTTATTCTTTATTTTGAAACAGGGTCTCACTAAGTTGCGGAGGCCTCACTAAGTAGCTGAGGCTAGCCACAAACCTGGATCCTCCTGTCTCAGCCTCCAAGTATTGGGATTACAAGCATGCGCCACCACACCCGGCTTAGAGACCCTGTTTCAAAATAAAAAAAATTAAAAAGGGCTGGGTGGAGGGTGTAGCTTAGAGATAGAGTGACCCTGGGTTCAATTTCCAGTACCAAAAAAAAAAAAAAAACCACTCTAATGTTGGCACAGCCCCTCATTGTGGCAGGAGCAGATTGCTGGAGCTCCTCACCCTTTTCCCCTACAGCCTCGAAACGGAGGATCCCTGCATCCCAGCCGGGCATGACTGACCCCCACCAACTCTTCGATGACACGAGTTCAGCCCAGAGCCGGGGCTATGGGGCCCAGCGTGCACCCAGTGGCCTGGGCTACCCTGCCACCCACACCTCCCCGCAGGCAGCCTTCCTGGCAGATCCTGTGTCCAACATGGCCATGGCCTACGGGAGCAGCCTGGCCGCGCAGGGCAAGGAGCTGGTGGACAAGAATGTGAGTGGCGGGGCCGGCGGGAGTGGGGGGCCTGCAGGGGCCACAGGGCCTCAGGCTTGAGCTCTGCCTCCCCAGATCGACCGCTTCATCCCCGTCACCAAGCTCAAGTATTACTTTGCTGTGGACACCGTGTATGTGGGCAAAAAGCTGGGCCTGCTCGTCTTCCCTTACCTGCACCAGGTCAGCACTACCCGCCGAGGCGGGGTGGGGGGTCTGCGGCTGGCCGCCTCTATGCAGAGTGGGAGGAGCCCTGCTCAGGGGTCCTGCCCACTCCTTTGTTCTCCCCACAGGACTGGGAAGTACAGTACCAGCAGGACACCCCCGTGGCCCCCCGCTTTGATGTCAACGCTCCTGACCTCTATATTCCAGGTTTCACCCTGCCCACCCCTGCCCCACTCTCCTCCCCCTGGCTGGGCTCGTCCAGGGCACGGGCTTGGGTGCTCGGAGGCTCCAAATGGTCCTTCCTCCTCTGACCAGTGTCTGTGTCTGCCTCCCACAGCAATGGCTTTCATCACCTACGTCTTGGTGGCTGGCCTTGCACTGGGGACCCAGGATAGGTAAGGGAGGCCTGGGGCAGGTGCGTGGGGTGGGATTGGGGGCAAGGGGCAGTGAGGGAGGTCTCAGCCTCTCGGAACAGCCACCTTGCTTCCAGTTGGCCCAGACAGAGCCCTCACTGTCAACCTCAGTGTCACCCTTACCTCTCCCCTCTTTTTCTTCTTCTTTTTTTTTTTGTACTGGGGATTGAACCCAGGGGCATTCTACCTCTGAGCTACACCCCCAGCCCTATTTTTATTTTTTATTTGGAAACAGGGTCTTGCTAAGTTGCTGAGAGCCTCACTAAGTTGCTGAGGCTAGCTTAGAACCCGCGATCCTCCTGTCTCAGCCTCCAACGTACTGGGATTACAGGAGTGTGCCACCACACCTGGCTCTGTCCCATGTTTTTCCACCCACATATAGCCCATCACACCCTGTGCTGGGTGACTCCCTAAGTCCGTCCTTCTTCTTGGCCTGCACCCCAGATCTGTCCTTATCCCCCTGGACCCCCTACACCTTCACTCCAGCAGTGCACAGCTCTTACGTGAGATGTGGACCTGACCACATCCCACCCTGTCCCGCCCAGCTGGCCACAGCTCCCAGGTGGAGCCCCCAGCCCGAGCCTGGCGCTGTCTCCCCACCACTCTGTCCCCTTTCCACTGTTCTGAAGGGCCTGGTACTGTCTTCCCGGGGCCTCTACACTTCCGGTCCCCTCACTAGAAGTATGTTCATCCCCTGCACCACCTGCCCGGCACCTGCTCATTCACTCTGTCCCCCATCCTTGGTCACTTCCTCACCCCCAAGCCCAGTCAAGCCCACCTCTCACTCATGATCCCGTTCCTTTCCTTTGTGGCACTGAAAATAACCATCATTAGAACCAGTCGATTAATCGTTGAGGGCTGGGGACAGGGCAGAGACCAAGGCCTTTCTTCCGACTAGCTGCCTACTCCTTCAGGCCTTAGCTTAGCTGTCCCCTCTCTGGGAAGTCCCTCTTTTTTTTTTTTTTGCGGTACCGGGAATTGAACCCAGGGGCATTCTACCTCCAAGCTACACCCCTGGCCCTAATTTTTTATACTTTATTTTGAAACCGGGTCTCACGAAGTTGCGGAGGGCCTCACTAAGTAGCTGAGGCTGGCCATGAACCCAGATCCTCCGGTCTCCGCCTCCCAAGTACTGGGATTACAAGCGTCGCCACCACACCCGGCTGGGAAGCCCCTCTTGACGCCCCTTCCAGACTGCCATTGCCCCATCCCAGCCCTGGCCCTTCAGAGCATCACTGTCTGGGGACAGGTCTGCCTTCCTCCCCAGAAGAGGATTTCCATGGCAATGGGCCCAAATCCATCTTGGCCCCTCCTGGGTCTCTAGCCCCACCCACCACAGGGCTGTCCCTAGGCTGGTGCTCAGGGAGGGTCTGAGCCAGCCAAAGGAATGACAAGCTTGGGTACCCGCAGGTTCTCCCCAGACCTCCTGGGCCTGCAGGCGAGCTCCGCTTTGGCCTGGCTGACCCTGGAGGTGCTGGCCATCCTGCTCAGCCTCTACCTGGTCACTGTCAACACTGACCTCACCACCATTGACCTGGTGGCCTTCTTGGGCTACAAATATGTCGGGTGAGTACCCCCCACGCCACCTGCAAGCCCCAGTCCTCGGGCCTCTTCCCCTGACCAGTCTTCCCTCTCCTCTCCAGCATGATCGGCGGGGTCCTCATGGGCCTGCTCTTTGGGAAAACTGGCTACTACCTGGTGCTGGGTTGGTGCTGCCTGTCCATCTTTGTGTTCATGGTGAGTTGGGGCTCAGGGCGGGTAGGGCCCAGGGCACAGGCCTCCTGGGTGAAGTTGTGTCCCTGGGGCATCTGGGCACAGGATTCAGGGAGGGAATTTAGAACAGAGCCACATTGCAGAACTGAGGGGCATGGCGTGGCTTCCCCAGCCTGGGGGTCGGGAGGGCTTTCTGAAGAGGGAGTATCCAACTAGGGCCTGGAGGAGGAACAGGAGCCAGCCAGGCTTGAGGGGCTGGGCTCTCACCCTTGCTCCACTCCTTTTGTATGGTAGCCTTTCCTGACAAAATGTCCCTGGAAGAACGTTCTCAGAGAGCCCTCCCAGCTGGGATGGGCTGCTAGTTTCAGGCACTGAAGTCCACCAGGATTGGGTTGACTCAAGCTTCACTGGACGGGGCAAATCACTTCCTGTGTTAAACCTCAGTTTCCCTTTTTGTAAAAAGGGATGGTGATAACTTTACCTCAGGGTGCTGGGAGGGTTCAGTGTGAGGATAAGTGAGAAGCAGAGGGCAGTGTGGTGCTGCTGGGTGAAATCTGACCCACGGGCAAACACTGATTTTGATGTGTTTTTTGTTGGGTTTTTTTTGGTGGTACTGGGGATGGAACCCAGGGGCCTTCTACCTCTGGGCTACAACCCCAGACCTATTTTATTTTTTATTTGGAAACAGGGTCTCGCCAAGTTGTTAAGAGCCTCACTAAGTTGCTGAGGCTGGCCACGAACCTGTGATCCTCCTGTCTCAGCCTCCCAAGTACTGGGATTACAAGCATGTGCCACCACGCCCGGCTTGATTCTGATGTTATGATTTAAAAGTTCTTTTTTGCCAGGTGCGGTGGCGGCACATGCTTGTAATCCCAGTAGTAGGAGGGTTCAACCCCAAGTACCACAAAGTAAATAAAATAAAAGTTTTTTTTTATACTGGGGCTTGATCCCAAGGGGGAAAATTTGTGTGTGTGTATGGTACTAGGAATCAAATCCAGGGCTGTTCTACCTCCGAGCATATACCCCCAGCCCTTTTTATTTTTTATTTTGAAACAGGGTCTTGCTAGGTTGCTGAGAGTCTCACTAAATTTCTGAGGCTGGCCTCAAACTTGGGATCCTCCTGTCTCAGCCTGTCAAATATTAGGATTACAGGCATGTGTCACCATGCCTGGCTAAAAATTTTTTTAAACATTTTAGAAAATGGCATTTCTAGCCAGGCTAAGTGGCAGGCACCTGTAATCCCAGCCACTTGGGAGGCTAAAACAGGAGGATCCCAAATTTGAAGCCAGCCTCAGCAATTTAGTGAAGTCTTGTCTCAAAAAATAAAAAAAGGGGTGGGAGTGTAGCTCAGTGGTAGAGTGTCCCTGGGTTCAATCCCCAATATCACACACACAAAAGAAAAGTAGAAGCAAGCCAGGTATGGTGACCCATGCCTGTAATCCCAGTACTTGGGAGGCTGAGACAGGAGGATAGCAGGTTTGGGGACAGCCTCAGCAACTTAGCAAGGCCCTTCACAATTTAGTGGGACTCAGTTTCAAAATAAAAAATAAATAGGACTGGGGGTGCGGCTCAGAGGTAGAATGCCCCTGGGTTCAATACCCAGTACCATTAAAAAGAAAAAAAAAAGAGGAAAGAAAGAAAGCCATTTCTAGTTTGTCTTGGAAAACTGTCATCTGGAAGGTTGGGTTGTCGCTGCGTGGATCAGCCTTGCCTAATGTGGGAGAGGCCCCGGGTTCTATCCCCAGCACTGAGAAAAAAACACTCGTTAACCTGGGCAGCATAAGAGGCAGCAGCTAAAGCTGTCTTAGCACCCCGAGTCCACGCTTACAGGGCTCCCAGGAGCTGAAACTAGGGGCTGCGGGGGGCCATGTCTTGACCCAGGCTGCCAGGTGCTTATGGGCAGAGGCTAGAAGTCCGACCAGCCCCCCAGCAAGATCGAACATCAGCCCCGTCTCCCCTCCACCCAGATCCGGACCCTGCGGCTGAAGATCCTGGCCGAGGCGGCGGCCGAAGGGGTGCCGGTGCGCGGGGCGCGGAACCAGCTGCGCATGTACCTGACCATGGCGGTGGCGGCGGCGCAGCCCCTGCTCATGTACTGGCTCACCTTCCACCTGGTGCGGTGAGGGCGGCCGCCTCCCGCCTCCCGCCGCCGGACTCATCTCCGCCGCCGGCTGGTGTCCGCGCCGGCCGCCGCCGCTCCCCGCGCGCCCTCCCCGCAAGGTGCTGAGATCGCCAGCTGCACAGTGTAAACAATAAAGCCTGACGGACCTGCGCTGCCGGCCCTCCCTGGGGTGCGCGGGGTGCGTGGGGCGGCTGCCCGGCCCTCCCTGGGGTGCGCGGGGTGCGCGGCGCGGCTGCCCGGCCCTCCCTGGGGTGCGCGGGGTGCGCGGCGCGGCTGCCCGGCCCTCCCTGGGGTGCGCGGGGTGCGCGGGGTGCGCGGCGCGGCTGCCCGGCCCTCCCTGGGGTGCGCGGGGTGCGCGGGGTGCGCGGCGCGGCTGCCCGGCCCTCCCTGGGGTGCGCGGGGTGCGTGGTGCGGCTGCCCGGCCCTCCCTGGGGTGCACGGGGTGCGTGGCGCGGCTGCCCGGCCCTCCCTGGGGTGCGCGGGGTGCGTGGTGCGGCTGCCCGGCCCTCCCTGGGGTGCACGGGGTGCGTGGTGCGGCTGCCCGGCCCTCCTTGGGGTGCGCGGGACGGCTGCCCGGCCCTCCCTGGGGTGCACGGGATGCGTGGCGCGGCTGCCCGGCCCTCCTGGGGTGCGCGGGACGGCTGCCCGGCGCGGGGAGGGCAGGAACGGCCGGGCAGGGTCGGGCCGGACCGGGCGGGGCGGGGCGGGGCGGGAGCCAGACACACAGCACGAAACGGCAGACCCAAGGTTTAATCAGTGGGAAGCCCCCTTCTTGCCCTTTTTCTCCTCCTTTTTCTTCTTCACCTTGGGCTTCTTGACCTGGGCCCGGGCACGTTCAGCATGGGGCTGTGGGACCGAGGGCAGCGGGAGGAGAGAGCTGCCGAGCTGGAAGCGGGGCTGCCCCAACACCCCCTCCCCAGCGCCTCCGCTGACCGGCCCCCGGCCTGCCTGCTCCAGGCCAGCTCTTACCTTCCCCTCCTCCTCCGAGTCGCTGGAGCTGCTACTGCTGCTGGAGTCAGAGGAGCTGCCCGGGCCATGCTAGGTGGGGTGTGACAGTGAGGCCGGGGACCCCCTTGCCCAGCTCCCACCCCGAGTTGGAAGGCCAGGGTGCTGCAGGACGCTAGGACCAAAGCCAAGACCCCACCCTTCCACCCCCGGGGCATGCCTGGGGTGGTGACTTACCCTTGGGTTCTGAGCTGCCCCTGGGCCTGGCAGGTCCTGAGCTTTGGGGGAACGGTGCTTAGGGTCGCTCATCTGACCTGTCTTCGTTGGCTTCTTGGAAGTGGACTCCAGGGCTGCGGGGAGAAGGTGGGTGAGGTGGTGCAGGCGGCCGGAAGTGCCCCTCTGGACCCCCATCCTGCAAATCCACCACTGCACGGCGCGCACCTGTCGCCAGGTCGAACTCCGTGGTGGCGACAGAAGGTGCGGGGCAGTGGCTGCGAGCGAGGGAGGAGCTGGTGGGGGGCGCCCACCTCAGGAATTCTGAGCAGCCCCACCCTCCAGACCTCTGTCCTGGCCGCTCCTTGGCCCTGACTCACCTCCCCTCCCTGGCTCCGCCCAGGCTTCTAGTGGAAACTGGGGGAGGCAGACAGCTCTGCCCCCATCCTTGGCTAGGAGGGGTTCTGTGGTTGGGACTCCAGGGTGGGAAGTGCGGGGAGCTGCGGGCTTCTGGGGAGAGGGTTGAGAGCTGCCACCAGCTTCACCTGAAAGGGTGAGCTGCCTGGTCTGGAGGAGCCCGCCGGGTTAGGCTAGCCGCTCCCAGGCTTAGGGTGTAGCTCGTGCTCACAGCCCCTCTGGGAGGGAAGAGGGGCTCCGCTAGATGCGCCCGCTGCTCTCCAGGCCCAGCTGTGTCAGCAGCTGCACTGCAGGGTGCTTCGTCCCCTGTCTGTGAGTGAGCCCCGCCTGGGGCTGTGAGTTTGGGTGGATTCCTCTCCTAGACTGGTTCCTGGCACTGGTAGAACAATATGCTTATAGAATAATGTGTTGGATTTTGCTTTGCTTTGAATAAAGGCAGGTGTTGTGGTTTTGGCTGCTGTAACAAATGCACCATAGACTGAGTGGATTAAACAACATTAATTTCTCATATTCCTGGAGCCTGGGGGTGTAAGACCAAGGTGCCAGCAGATTCCTAGTCAGCTGCCTTTTCTCTGTCTCCTCGTGTGCACAAGAGCAGGATTTCTCTCTCTCTCTCTCTCTTTGGTGTGTGTGTGCGTGTGCGTGTGTGTGCGTGTGTGCGTGTGTGTGTGTGTGTGTGTGGTGCTGGGAATTGAGCCCAGGGGCATTCTACCTCTGAGCTACACCACATCCCTTT
This sequence comes from Glis glis, assembly GCA_004027185.1. NCBI lineage: Eukaryota > Metazoa > Chordata > Mammalia > Rodentia > Gliridae > Glis > Glis glis. The sequence goes on along the minus strand of PVJS01039748.1, from coordinate 4,775 downwards.
TTAGTTTTTATTTTAAAACAAGAGTCTTCCTAAGTTGCTGAGAATGAACCTGGGATCCTCCTGTCTCAGCCTCCCAAGTACTAGAGTTATGGGCAGGCGCCACCATGCCCAGCTTGGCATATATTCAATGAGCACCTGATCCAGCCCAGTTCAGGTCTTGGGGGTACAAAGGGAAACAAAATCAGCTTCATGGAATTGACATTCTACTGGGGAAAACTAAGTAAAATGTATAGTATGTTGGGAAAAAAAAAAACTTGAAAAAACTAAATGTCCACCATCCGGTGTACAGATGGACAAAATTCAGCATGTTTACACAATTAAGTACTATGCAGCAATGACAAGGAATTAACCCCTGACATGCCGCATCATGGATGAACCTTAAAAACATATGACACTTAGTGTTAGTAGACACAAGAGACTATAATGTATGATGACATTTATATGAAATGCTCAGAAAGGGAAATTATAGACAGAGTAGGTAGTGGTTGCTAGGAGCTGAGGGTGGGAGCAGGGATTAACTGCTAAGTACACATGAGGGATCTTACTGAGGTAATAAAAATGTTCTAAACCGGGTGAGGTTATAGCGCTTTTAGTCCTAGCTACTCAGGAGGCTGATGCCAGCTGATTGTTTGAGCTAAGGAGTATGAGTCCAACTAGGGCAATGTAGCAAGACTCTGTCTCAAAAAAAGTTATTAGCCATTCGTGGTGGTGCATGCTGTCGTCCCAGTACTTGGGAGGCTGAGACAGGAGGATAGCAGGTTCAAGGCCAGCCTCAGCAACTTAGTGAGATCCTCACCAATTTAGCAAGACCCCTGTTTCCAAATAAAATAGGGGTGGGGTTGTAGCTTGGAGATAGAATGACCCTGGGTTTAATCTCCAGCACCACCAAAAAAAAGTTCTAAAACGTGATGATAAAGCCGAGCGTGGTGATGCAGGCCTGTAACCCCAGTACTTGGGAGGCTATGACAGGAGGATCACAGGTTCAAAGCCAGCCTCAGCAACTCAGTGAGGCTTGCATCAATTTAGCGAGACCCTGTTTCAAAAAAAAAAAATAGGACTGGGGGTGTAGCTTGGAGGTAGAATGCCCCTGGGTTCAATCCCAGCACCACAAAACAAAAAAAAGTGTTAACAAATTTTTTAAGTAATATGACGCCAGGTGTGATGGTGTACACCTTCTAATCCCAGTACTTGGGGGACTGAAGATCACAGGTTCAAGGCCACCCTCAGCAATTTAGCGAGACTCTCAGCAACCTAGTGAGGACCTCAGGTTCCAGAACAGCCCTGGCAACTTAGTGAGACGCTATTTCAACATAAAAAATAAAATTGAACTGGGGGTATAGCTCAGAGGTAGAATGGTTCAATTCCCAGTAAACCCCCCCCCACAAAACCCAAAACAAAAAAGAAAAAGACTGGGGTGTAGCTTGGTAGACTGCCCCTGGTTTCAATCCCCAGTACCAAAAACAAACAAACAAAAAAGGAAATATAGGTTTTTGTTGTTCCTATGTTGTCTTTTTTTTTTTTTTTTTGGCAGTACTGGGGATTGAACCCAGGGGCATTCTACCACGGAGCTACACCCCCAGTCTGGTTTTTTATTCTTTATTTTGAAACAGGGTCTCACTAAGTTGCAGGGGGTCTCCGTAGCTGAGACTGGCCATGAACCTGCGATCCTCTTGTCTCAGCCTCCCAAGTACTGGGATTACAAGCAGGTGATAGCCTGGCTTAAGTGTTTATTTTATTTATTTTTTTATTTTTTATTTTTATTTTATTTTATTTTTATTTTTTGGCGGTACCGGGGATTGAACCCAGGTACATTCTACCTCCGGGCTACACCCCCAGCCCTATTTTTCATTCTTTATTTTGAAACAGAGTCTCAGTAAGATGCGGAGGGCCTCACTAAGTAGCTGAGGCTGGCTGCAAACCCAGATCCTCCCGTCTCAGACTCCCAAGTACTGGGATTACAAGCGTGAGCCACCATGCCCAGCTATTTATTTATTTATTCATTCATTTTTTTGTGGTACTGGGGATTGAACCCAGGGGCATTCTACCTCCGAGCTACACCCCCCAGCCCTATTTTTTTTTTATTCTTTATTTTGAAACAGGGTCTCACCAAGTTGCAGAGGGCCTCACTAAGTAGCTGAGGCTGGCCGCGAACCCGGATCCTCCGGTCTCAGCCTCCCAAGTACTGGGATTACAAGTGTGCGCCACCACGCCTGGCTTAGTTTTTATTTTAAAACAGGGTCTAAGTTACTGCTTGCTGGCCCTGAACCTACAATCCTCCTCTCTGTTTCCCAAGTACTGGGATTGTGAGCATGTACCACCCATATGACTGCTCAAGTGTTGTTGTTTTGGTACTGGGGACTGAACCCAGAGGCATTCTACCTCCAAGGTATACCCCCAGCCCGATTTTATATCTTATTTAGAAACAGGGTCTCTCTGGGTTGCTGAGAGCCTCCCTAAGTTGCTGAGGCTGGCTTTGAACCTGCGATCCTCCTGTCTCAGCCTCCCAAGAACTGGGAGTACAAGTGTGCGCCACCATGCCTGGTTTCCAGTGCTGTTTTGAGTAAAGACCTGAAGATATAGAGGGAGAGTAGTCGAGACAGAGGAACGGCAAGTTCGAAGTCCCAAGGCAAGAATGTAGGGTGTGTCGAAGGAACTGCAGGGAAGTCAGAGACAATGGAAGGAGAGGCGCAGGGAGCTGTAAATCCCAGATCTTGGTCTTTTTCACACTGAGTGAGGGGAACCTGTGAGCAATGATTGTGGCTTTGCCCGCAGCTGTGTGCAGAATATGAGAGAACGTGTCTGTCTTTCAGGCAGAATATAAATTCCATGAGGTTGGGGATCCTGTCTGCTGTGCTGTCCACCCAGAACCCTGCGACTCAGCACTGTGCTGTGATTTGGTGAATTAGTGAGGTTCCCCGGTGCCAGGGACTGTGCTAAGGACCGGTTAGAGCCAGCACACACAGGCTACCAGTTTGGACTCTGGAGGTCAGTCAGCTTGCAGGGGGTCCTCGCTCTGTCCCCATTGCTCCACGCACAAATAAGTTAACTCTGAGGCCGGGCGTGGTGGCCCACGCTTGTAATCCTAGTACTTTGGGAGGCAGAGACCGGAGGATACGGGTTCTAGGCCAGCGTCAGCTCTCTCTCTCTCTCTCTCTCTCTCTCCTTAGTGAGGCCCTCCGCAACTTCGTGAGACCCGGTTTCAAAATAAAGTATAAAAAATAGGGCTGGGGGTGAAGCGCGGAGGTAGAACGCCCCTGCGTTCAATCCCCGGTACCGCAAAAAAACAAACAAACAATAAGTTAACTCTGAACCTGTTTCTTCCTCTAAAAAGTAAAAACTTACCTCATAAGGTAAAGGGTTTTGTTCAGAGCCTGCCTGGCACAGGTAAATAGAGGCCCAATGAATGTTAGGTTTTTGAGGGTTTTTTGTGGGGTTTTGTATGTGTGTTTTTGTTTGTTTGTGGTATTGGGGATTGAACCCAAGGGCATTCTACCTCGAAGCTATACCCCAGCCCTTTTATTTTATTTTGAAACAGGGTCTCTCACTAAGTTGCTGAGGCTGGCCTCAAACCTGCTATCCTCCAGCCTCAGCCTCCTAAGTATTGGCATTACAGGTATGTACCACCAAGTCCAGCTAGTTCTTTTTTTTTTTTTTTTTGCGGTACCGGGGATTGAACCCAGGGGTGTTCTACCTCCGTGCTACACCCCCGGCCCTATTTTTTTATACTTTATTTTGAAACCGGGTCTCACGAAGTTGTGGAGGACCTCACTAGGGAGGGAGGGAGAGAGAGAGAGAGAGAGAGAGAGAGAGAGAGAGAGAGAGAAAGAGAGAGAGAGAGAGCGCTGAGGCTGGCCACGAACCAGAACCCGGATCCTCCAGTCTCTGCCTCCCAAAGTACTAGGATTACAAGCGTGCCACCACACCCGGCCTCAGCTAGTTCTTATTATTATTTGCAAGTACCTTATCATTATTCCTCACGAAATTGGCACTAGGATCCTCAAGTTGTTGGGGTTTTTTGTTTGTTTGTTTGGTTGGTTGGTTGGTTGGTTTTTGTGGTACTGGGAATTGAACCCAGAGGCATTCTACCTCCAAGCTACATCCCCAGACTGATTTTATTTCTTATTTGGAAATAGGGTCTTACTAGGTTGCTGAAAGCCTCACTAAATTGCTGAGGCTCTCCTTGAACCTGCAATCTTACAGTCTCAGCCTCCCAAGTACTAGGATTACAAGCGTGCGCCACCACGCCCGGCTGGATCCTCAAGTTTATCTGAGGCAATTGAGCCTGGAAAGAGTACAGTTTCTTGCCCAAGAACTCAGGCTAGCTGTGGGCAGCAATGTGAGACCTTCCACTCTGAAGACTAGTGAGTGGCTCTCCTGCTGTTCTGAGACTTCAGGCACAGGGAGAACACGCCCCTGTCCTCCTGACTCCCATCCACCATTGTGTTATAGTTAGGACGTGAGTCTGGCATCTTTTACAGAGATCCAAAAGACAGAGGCTTAACAGAAGAGCATCACATTTCTCTCACATAAAGCCTGAGCTGGAGCCAGGCGTGGTGGCGCACGCTTGTAATCCCAGTACTTTGGGAGGCGGAGACCGGGAGGATCCGGGTTCCTGGCCAGCCTCAGCTCGCTCTCTCTCTCTCTCTCTCTCTCTCTCTCTCTTTCTCTCTCTCTTTCTCTCCTTAGTGAGACCCTCCGCAACTTTGTGAGACCCGGTTTCAAAATAAAGTGTAAAAAATAGGGCCGGGGGCATAGCGCGGAGGTAGAACGCCCCT